>JAOBBC010000017.1:2241237-2251570 GCA_025388495.1 Curcuma longa
CTACGGGATAGACCTCAACAGAAAACTGTTGAGTAACGGCAGCAAGTGATTGAGTTCAGTAGTTCATCATAGAAAATTATTGACTCTAGATATATGGTAATATGGAGAAGACAAAATTGTTTGAAGCACGCACAGAACCGGAAGCGCCCCTTGTTTCAAAGAGAGGAGGACGGGTTATTCACATTTAATTTGATGGTCAGAGGCGAATTGAAAGCTAAGCAGTGGTAATTAAGATACCCCCGGGGAAAAAGAGAGATGTCTCCTACGTTACCCATAATATGTGGAAGTATCGACGTAATTTCATAGAGTCATTCGGTCTGAATGCTACATGAAGAACATAAGCCAGATGACGGAACGGGGAGACCTAGGATGTAGAAGATCATAACATGAGTGATTCAGCAGATTTGGATTCCTATATATCCACTCATGTGGTACTTCATCATACGATTTATATAAGATCCATCTGTCTAGATATCATCATATACATCTAGAAAGCCGTATGCTTTGGAAGAAGCTTGTACAGTTTGGGAAGGGGTTTTTATTGATAAAAAAGAAGAATCCACTTCAACCGATATGCCCTTAGGCACGGCCATACATAACATAGAAATTACACTTGGAAAGGGTGGACAATTAGCTAGAGCAGCAGGTGCTGTAGCGAAACTGATAGCAAAAGAAGGTAAATCGGCCACATTAAGATTACCATCTGGGGAGGTCCGTTTGATATCCAAAAACTGCTTAGCAACAGTCGGACAAGTGGGTAATGTTGGGGTGAACCAAAAAAGTTTGGGTAGAGCCGGATCTAAGTGTTGGCTAGGTAAGCGTCCTGTAGTAAGAGGAGTAGTTATGAACCCTGTAGACCATCCCCATGGGGGCGGTGAGGGGAGAGCCCCAATTGGTAGAAAAAAACCCACAACCCCTTGGGGTTATCCTGCGCTTGGAAGAAGAAGTAGGAAAAGGAAAAAATATAGTGATAGTTTTATTCTTCGTCGCCGTAAATAGGAATATTGAAAATAGAATTTTTTTTAATTTGAAAAAAATGTAATGGGCGAACGACGGGAATTGAACCCGCGCATGGTGGATTCACAATCCACTGCCTTGATCCACTTGGCTACATCCGCCCCTTTTCTAGCTAAAGGATTTTATCTTTTTTCCATTCATCATTATTGTATTTATTCTGACCTCCATACTTAACTTAGATCGAGATATTGGACATAGAATGCCAATCTTTAAAATAAAAAATGTAAAAAAAAAGGAGTAATACACTGTGACATGACACGTTCACTAAAAAAAAACCCTTTTGTAGCTAATCATTTATCGGCAAAAATTGAAAAACTCAACACGAGGGAAGAGAAAGAAATAATAGTAACTTGGTCTCGGGCATCTACCATTATACCCACAATGATTGGCCATACAATCGCTATTCATAATGGAAAGGAACATTTACCTATTTATATAACGGATCGTATGGTGGGTCACAAATTGGGAGAATTTGCACCTACTCTGTCTTTTACGAGACATGCAAGAAACGATAATAAATCTCGTCGTTAAGTTCATTTCTTATACTTTATATACTTATATACTTATGTATTTGTATTTAATATACATATATACAATCTAAATATCTAAATATGTTATACAATATAAATAAATATGTATGCTATACGCAAAAAATGAAAATACTATTACATTACATCAAACAAAATAACAATACCCCATATCTCGCTTAAGCGAGATATGGGGTATTGTTATTTCAGGGTATTGCTACATTTCTTTAACAATTCAGATACACTAAGACAAAAATCTTATCCATTTGTAGATGAAACTTCAACAGCAGCTAGGTCTAGAGGGAAATTGTGAGCATTACGTTCATGCATTACTTCCATACCAAGGTTTGCGCGGTTGATGATATCAGCCCAAGTGTTAATAACACGACCCTGACTGTCAACTACGGATTGGTTAAAATTAAAACCATTTAGGTTGAAAGCCATAGTGCTAATACCTAAAGCAGTGAACCAAATACCAATTACAGGCCAAGCAGCCAAGAAGAAATGTAAAGAACGAGAATTGTTGAAACTAGCATATTGGAAGATCAATCGCCCAAAATAACCATGAGCAGCTACGATATTATAAGTCTCTTCCTCTTGGCCGAATCTGTAACCTTCATTAGCAGATTCGTTTTCAGTGGTTTCCCTAATCAAACTAGAGGTTACCAAGGAACTATGCATAACACTAAATAGGGAGCCGCTGAATACACCAAGTACACCTAACATGTGAAATGGATGCATAAGAATGTTGTGTTCTGTCTGGAATTCAATCATGAGATTAAAAGTACCAGATATTCCTAAAGGCATACCATCAAAAAAACTTCCTTGACCAATAGGATACACAGGTCTAGGACTCTTAGGCATCATTAAGATCACTCTATTAACCAAGTAGTAGGGGATGTTAAACAAAGAGTTAGAACTAGATCTAATTTTAGGAATCAAACTAGTCAAATTGCTCTAATTTCTCAATTTGAACCAAAATCAATTGATGAAGCATTAATCGATACCGATTGGATATTAACAATGCAACAGGAGTTAAACCAATTTGAAAGGAATGGCGTATGGGAGTTAGTTTCAAGACCTAGTGATAATACAATTGTGACAACAAAATGTATCTTTAGAAACAAATTAGATGATCAAGGTAAAGTGACTAGAAACAAGGCTAGATTGGTAGCTAGGGGGTTTAACCAAGTTGAAGGACTTGACTATGATGAGACTTATGCTCCGGTAGCTAAGTTAGAATCCATTCGTATTCTATTAGGATATGTCACTTATACGGATTTTAAACTTCATCAAATGAACATTAAGTTGGCATTCCTAAATGATTTTATTAAGGAAGAAGTGTATGTAAAACAACCCCCGATTTTGAGAGTATAGATTTTCCAAATCATGTTTACAAGTTTAAGAAAGCATTATATGGGCTGAAACAAACTCCTAGAGCTTGGTATGAGAGACTCTCAATCTTTTTTATCTCTAAGGGTTTTAGGAGAAGAACAATTGATCCAACTTTGTTTATAAAGTCAAAGGATAATGACATCTTTGTTGCCCAAATATATATTGATGACATCATTTTTGGATCAACAAATGACGATTTTCTTCATGAATTCATCAATCACATGGAAAATGAATTTAAGATGAGTTTAGTTGACCACTACAAGTAAAATAAACAAATGAAGGAACTCATGTGTTTCAAACAAAATATACTAAAGAAATAATAAAGAAATTTGGACTGAAAAATGATAAGGTTTAATATCTACCCCTATAGGAATAAATGTAAAATTAGACAATGATGTTGAGGGAAAATTGATAGACTCAAAATAATATAGGAGTATGATTGATAGCCTGTTATATCTAACCGCTAGTAGATCAGATACTCTTTGCGGTAGGTATGTGTGCAAGATATCAATCGTGTGCCAAGGAATCTCATATCGCCATAGTAAAAAGGATCCTAAGATATGTCAAGGGAACCTCAATGTAAGTCTCTGGTATCCTAGAAATTAAAATTTTGACCTAATTGGATATATTGATTCTGATTATGCCGGATGTAAATTGGATAGGAAGAGTACTAGTGGCGGATGCCAATTTCTTGGATCCTTCCTAATTAGTTGGAGTAGTAGGAAGCAACCTTGTGTAGCTTTGTCTACTAGCAAAGCCGAATACATGGCCTTAGGAGGATGCGTAGCTCAATTATTGTAGATGATGTACACTCTAAAGGATTATGAGCTTCACTATTCCAAAGTACAAGTATTATGTGATAATATGAGCATAATTAATCTAACCAAAAATCTGGTACATTATTTTAGGACCAAATATATTGAAATAAATATCACTTTATAAGAGATCATGTGGCAAGAGGAGACATTGAACTCAATTACATTGAATCAAAATCAAATCTTGCCGACATTTTTATCAAACCTCTACCCGAAGCGGAGTTTACCACCCTTAAGAGAGGATTAGGTATGTGCTTTATAGAATAAATATTTTTAGTATTGCATGATCCTATAACACAAATTTAACATCTCACAAGATCATAGGGAGGCCATGTTTATGTATTGATGCATTGGTGAGATGCTAGGATGATACTCATACCTCACTTATGCTTTTTAGCATCTTGGTGAAGCATGAAAAGTATCAATTTATTTATCATAGACCAACTATGGAAAAAGTAAATGTTTAATTAATGGACATCTTGCCCATCGATCATAGTTGGATATTTTAAATGATTCAAAACCATTTTAATGAAATACTTACAGTGATATGCACTGGCAACATCAATGAATTTATAACATGGCTTGTAATTGATACAAAAATACAAATTTGTGCCAAACTTTAGAGTTTAGAGTAAACTTGTGAAATATAATTATTTTTCACATAATTATATTTTTTCCTTGATAATATACGTGAAAACAAACGTGCTTGCAAATTTTAGATTTTTCTGAATTTTATAGTATTTTTAAAGTATTTCTGAAGTACGTATCAGAAACCTGTACAGTGTTGTTTCAGGACACTAGTCGACTGGTGCAGATATCAGTTGGTTGGTCCCAGTCGACTACGATTGGAATTCACTCGACCAATAAATCTGTGAATTTCTGATTCAATGGGTCAGTTAACTACTGAAGCCTCAGTCGATTGCCGCCAGTCGACTGGTCCAACATCAGTCGACTAGAGGCGTTTTTTATATAAAAAGAACTCTACGCGTGGGTCGACTGCCAACCCTAGGTAACCGCCAATCCTGTTGCCTCTTCCCTGTTTTTGTGTCCTCCGGCCATTTTTTGCACCCTAGGACCCTTTTCCACACCTTACTACCCTTTTCTCACTCATCTTCTTCCAAACCTAGGGCTTTCAAGTGGTGTTTTGGTCTAGTTTTCTATCATGAAAAGAAGGTAACTTTACTACCATATTTTCTCTTGATTTCTTCATCTTTTATCATGATTTTAAAATAACCTATGTTTTTGTTGCATGTTTTTGCATCATAAAATCATGCATTGCATTTTAGAGTTAGGCAAAAACACTCCGCCAATCACCCACCTAGGAAAGTCACTCCTTGGCAAGGTGAAAGTTCATCTGAACACCTCGAACTTGCAGCCTATCGCTTATGCGTACCCCGATTTCATAATCCGGCTGCCCAACATCATTTTGAGAATACTGAATTCATTTTAATGGACTGTTGGTACTTAAATAGATCCTACTTTCAGTCTAAAACTCCTCAGTTGTATGACATAATCACTTTTTACCATCTTGAGCCTTTGGTTACCTATACACAAGATGTAAATCTTGATCTTTACAAAGAATTTTTTGTCAATCTTCGTTCCATAGGTGGGGATGAGAGTATGTATGTAACCATCGTGAGAAATACGTCTATTGATTTCAATCCGATAATTCTCTGTTCTTTTATGCGATGTCGGCCGTCGGCAAACCCTTTTACTTGCTTTCCTAAGGTCGTTGGACCAATTACTGGATCATTCGCCCATGTCACCATCGACCAAATCCACCAACATTACTTTGGCACTCCAAGAAACCCTTTTCATAAAACCTTTCATGTCACTAGTATGTCTGCCACTCATTATGTATGGTATAGGATCATATTGGATTGCATACTGTCGATTGTCACTCGGGACCGGGCTATGATTCGGATTCCTCATCTGATCATGATGTATGTCTTAGAGCAGCATTATGACATCGATATTGCCCTTCATATTTTCACTTCCATTGTCTACTTCTCAAATCCCACTCATGGCAAGATCTACATGCCCTTTGGTCATATCATTACGCATTTTCTTGCATCTAGGGGCATTGATATCTCTGTAGGGACTATTCGCCATTTATCAAAGGACTATGATCAGCTAGACCTAAGACATTTGAAACTGGCGAAGATTATATACCATGATGGTGCTATGGCTTGGACTCGCAATGTTGCACGTGGAGTTGTCCGTGAGGCTGATTCTTCCGAGTCTGAGGAGGATGGGGTTGTCGATGCCCTTGCTGCTGCTCCTCCTCCTGCGGCTGATGCGCCCCATGCCAGTAGTCTGGACGAGCGTATCACTCACCTTGAGAGGAGGGTACAGTTGGGATTTCATGACTTTGGTGAGCGCCTGAACGGATATTATGAGCACGTCCAGACCTACCACCAGGAGGTTCAAGACTACTATCAGGGCGTTCAGACCTAATCATGAACTCCAAGGCTATTTTAAGGAGGTTCGGGGCCTTCATCAGGAATGGGCAGCTACTGCACAGAGATAGAACGAGGCATATCAGCAGCAGCAGCAGATGTATGATATGATGCAGAGAATGCACATGTCATATCAGGCTCCTCCATCTCCTACTGATGATGATGCATAATTTGGGATGGACTCGTGTTATGTCGAGATTGTGCTTTAAGCAAAAATGTGTTGTTTGTCTCGAACATAGATATTGTGTGTGGATGATTTAAACTTATATGATGTATGACTTTGTCTCTTTAGGTCATGTTATGACTTTTACTTCTTAGTCAATTTCTATTGATATATGTGTTGGTATTTTTTGTGTTGAATAGGAGTAAATTATAGATTTAGTGGGAGTTTCCTTTTTGGACTTGTCATTTTGAGACATATATTAAATCATACTCAAATTATACAATTTAGACATATTTCATGATATTATGTAAGCAATCTAGACATGTCTATTTGAAGGAACTCATAGCTCTCATACATATTGATACAGAGTTCTTGTTAACTTAAGAGTTTCATAGTTTTGAAATTTTATATCAAAATCTTATTTTAATAAACAAAATATTTTTAAAATACTTTTCCTTTGTTATATCTGACTTAAGTAATGCCGGTATGAATTTTTATAATTTTTCGATGAAAACTGAATTACTTATGAATTTTTAAAATTTGAGTCTGAAAATCTATTTTTCAGACATTAGTCGACTGATTCAGAAATCAGTCGACTGATGTGGCTGAAAATCACTATTTTGAACTTTCTTGCTAAGTTGAATATCCTTTGACCTTTATTGTTTGATGCATGCTCCATGGGCATTTTTACGGTCTATAGGATTGCTCAGACCTGTAGCTTAGGTGTCATAAATTCATTGTTGCTGCTTGTTATAGGGGGAGTATGCGCCTATATCAGTTTCATTAACACATAAGGCTCCTTATTGGAAATTTGTCCTACCTCTTATTTATTTGTACCTCCTTATGCTTATATTCTTTTTGCTGTTAGTCAAAAAGGGGGAGAAGTGGGTTGTTTAAAGTTAGACTGTTAATGTTTTTATGTTATTAAAAGTGCTTTTATATTATTATTCATGCTTAATTATTCATTTATTATCACTGAAGTTATTTGCTGTTATTATAGAATATTATATTAAAGACCTAACTTAAATAAATTTTTGTCAAACATCAAAAAGAGGAAGATTGTTGATGCAGTCTTGCCCCAAGTGGAATTGGATTTTAATGTTTAGCTAAAATAAATTTAAGTTAGGCAATGTTGGTGATCTAATTTGTGTGAATTAAGTTCACAATAATACAGATATGAAGACTTGGCAAATAGTGAAGTCCCGGAGGAGCGCCCTCTTGGCAAAGGTGAAGTCCCGGAAGCGCGGCCTCTTGGCAAAGGGAGACTTAGCACGACGAAGCTGAGGGAAACGTCTCAAACAAGTGCAAGAATTATGGGAGACGTTTGAAGGCTTGCGTCAAGACTAAAGGATGAAGAAAGAAGCTGAAAAGGGATTTTCAACTTGATCAGTCGGCTGACACTACTATCAGTCGACTGGTGACTTGATCCAGAAGCACACAAAAAGATTGATCAAGTGATTTTCTTGGACCAGTCGACTGGCCAGTCGACTCGTGGATGAAGCAGTCGACTGACAGACGAACATTGGGCTGACAGCTGGAGAATCAAACGCAAATTAATTAGCCGTTGAAGCCCATCAGTCGATTGCTCCCTGAACCAGTCGACTGATATCGAGAATTTTATAAAAACGTAGTTTGACGATTGGAAAAGTAACTGTTTACGTTCTTTCATTCTTGCACAAACTTCAATCCTTATAACTGTCATTCATCTTCCTCTAAACTTCACTACACATCTTGTGAAAGGAAGAGATCGGTTTGTAAAGATTTCTCCGCCTTCAAAAAGTTCTTGGAGAAGGCAAAATTTTTATAGTGGAAGGTCGTAAATTGAACGGGTTAGCGTGTTTGTTTCTCTTACTCTTGTTTTCTTTTGCTTCCGCTCATAATTTTACAAGTAAGAGCGAAAAACGCTATTCACCCTCCTCTAGCGAACGCACCGATCCCAACACTATCTCCCTCAGAAATGTATAAGAGGTTTTATCCTCATACGACTCGAACTCGAGAAATTTTTTTTTATTTGTACTCATAACTCAAGTTGGGTAATTCTGACATAGTCCCAAGGGAATCCTTAAACATTTATTGAGTCATCTCTAACCTCTTTTGTTTATCTCATCTCGAGTCAATTATTCTAATCCCTTTCTAGAGACAATTAAAAATAATGTTTCCTTGTTCCAAAATCCTTTATCTTTCCTTTGTAAAAATCATTGGATTTAGACATTACTTATCCTTACACTTTTTCAAAATAGCAACAACATACCTTTTGTTTTTTATTATTTTTTCTATATAAATGGAATACCCATAGAAATAGAATACGAAGAATTAATTTCCTATGATACACTTTTTTTATCAAATATTTTTTTTAAAACTTGTTTCAAGTTTAAACCTTTCAATTTTTTTATTTTATATTGATATTGAAGACATATTTACAAAGTTGATCAAACTATTGATTAGCACTAACCCTAGATTCTTCCCTTTGATAAATAAATTAATCTTTTCTACTCAAGCTCCATCATGTACTATCAATCTAAGACAAATTAGGTTCCTAATGCAACAGAACAAATTATATCGAGACAAAAGCATCTTTATTTTTATAGAAAATGATGGATGTAAAAATCCACAACCGATCATGTCCTTCAAGTGGCACGTTGCTTTATACCACATCATTTCAAATGAAGTTTTACCATAACATTCCTCTAATAAAAAAATTCAATTGAATTTCTGTCACAGTCTGGGAGATAGTCGTCCGAAAAATTTCGACAACACCTCCTCAATATCCATGATAATTCCCTGAATACAAATATGAATATACTTGGGCACATGCGACCGGACATATTGACTACACGTCCAATCATACCCACACAAGTAAACATATCACAGATAAAGAATGTTGGCCTACACGACCACTAACACCTCCTATATTATAATAGATCACCATGAGAAAGCCAAAAAATCGTATATACGGAAATCCACATGAGATATAAAACCACGCAATGAAAAAACCGCGACAAGAACCATAACAGTGTATATAATCTGTCTACAACCATATCGAATGTAACAAATTAATAAATTAAATCTACTAATTCTTCTGATGTGAGATGGCGCGGCCGACAGATCCCTAACATCATCTGTAAGCTCCTACCTGATATCTGAGAAGACAGAAAAATCTTAGGGTCCAAAGGTAAGTACAAAATACTCAGTGAGTAATATAGAAAGATAGTGCATGACAAATAAATAAAGATAATAAAGATACATACCCAAGCTCAACAAGGTATCAAACATATCTCTGCAGGTAGTAAGGAACTAGAATAGTCTCATGTAATGCACCATATGACATGTCAAACAGAGTGCAACAATCAAGAATCAAACAATAAACAACCAAAATGCAGGATCAATGCGGTCCAATACATATATATAACATGCACATGATGCGCGTATGCATGATGCAACTGCCCCACTCACTACAACACTCGTGCAAGCATCTGAGACTAGGAATGGCCGGCATCAGGGGATCAGTACTCCGCGCCCTACAACAGAGTCCGATGATCCAAATCGGGAGATCAGTGCTCCGCGTCCGGTGATCCCGTAGCTATGATAAGCTACATATCCTATGACCGATATCAGTCCTCTAATACTCTCTGAGTACCAGCCCTAACCGGTGTCGGGATCAGATCATCGACTCGGCTGCATACACTGTCATACAGCCATCGACTGCGTACACTGTCATACAGTCGCCATCAATATGATGGAAGTAGGGGTCATAACCACCTATATCAATATACTACTAAAGGCCAACTATAGACACGATAGACCCACATCATTGGGATTTACAATCGTTATCAGGCGTCATGATGAGATGTTCATTTCATAGTCATTAGCACCTACCAGGCTAATCAATAAGTGTAGGTATAGGTCATAATGATCTCAAGTATCATAAGGAAAGAACTATAACAATAATGATCACAA
>JAOBBC010000017.1:2271258-2287489 GCA_025388495.1 Curcuma longa
CAAATTATGATTATGACATCTTCCAAGGAAAGTAATTCTAGAGATGAATATATTTATAATAGTTATCAACATTAAGCATGTAGGAAAGAACCAAGATGAAGATTTCATTTCTTACAGACGTGAAATTGTAGTTTCATCACCATTATAAGGAAACAGAAAAAACCAGACTCAATGATTCGCCTAGGTGGAAGTAACAAATTTATAAATGATATATTACTCAAGGAAAAATCACAAACATCCAAAATAATGATGATGAAATACAAGGATCTTTGTAATACATTGACTGCATATCTTTACAAATGTGGCAGTATGTAACAAGCACAAGAGATGGGTATAAGAGAAAAAATGAAATTTACCTTCACATTTACTGGCTTGTGATGAAATGCCATTTCAGACATAAGATCATAAACGATAGGATTTTGCTCAATGCCTTCCATTGACATTCCAACACCAACCTTGAGTCAAGAAATGTGCCAGCAAGTATAGAGAATCATAGTATATCAACTAAAGAAATAAGAAAAAAATGAGATCACCCAGTGCATTAGAAGAATATAGAAAAACAACTAACCATGGTTGAATTTTTGCTTATTCGAGCTTCAATAGGTCCCAGTGCAATGGAATCCAGAATACCATACATCTCAATGTTTCCAGCAAAATTATGTAACATACACCTGCGAAGAAATTGAAAGAAATCCTTGTAGGTTATTTTTTTCAGTATAAAAAGAAGTGTTACAAATTATCTTGCTAAGATTAACAAAATTCAATCAAACAGAGAATGAGAAACTTTCCAGATATAGGGAACGCCATAAAATTGCTCTGAGGTGAACCATATTGGTTTTACTTCAGCAAACAGATCAAGAACTACCATGTGACCAATCGGAACTGAATGAAGGAGAGCCTACACAAATAAAATAAAATAAAATAATAATAATAATATGAGAGGAAATGCTACAATTTTAAGTATTGGAAAGAAGAGGTAATACTTAGACATAACATCTAGAATATGCAATAGATTTGGATTCCCAATATGCTTTAGAATGTGCATGCTCTTGTAATGTTAGGCAATAGTATTATGATGACCTGGTGATTCTCACTATTATAATAGTTTTGATACTAATAAATCTGATTCAGAATCTTTGCATAAATGCAGAGAGAAAAAAATGCAATTAAGTTAATGGTTTTTTTATCAACAACAAATATTTTTGTAAATTACCTTGCTTGAGCAGATTAACTAGTTGGTACTTGATGGGACTACAAGTTTTTTTTTTTTTTTTGCCTTTAATTTAAAACATCCTTAAAAATTCTTGAAAATACAGAGGGTAAGAAATAATTCATTCCAACACTGAACCATCAGTAAGAATGTATTGACAATTTGTCATGATTTTGTATCAAGTAAACTTCAAGATAACATTCACTTGTCCATGTTGAAAATGCTACACAGGATAACAAGTTCTAGTAGAGAGTAAGATGTTGAAAGAATATTTTGTCAATAAACCTAAAGAAGCAGGTACAGGTAAATGTTACCTTCATCTGAGGGGGCTTCCAAAATGGATCATATGAGAATAACCAACCCTGTGAAGTTTCAATAACCAAAAATTTATTTAATATCTATATTTGTTGGGAATATAAAAAGTAAAATTTCCTAATAGTCTATGCATTTGAGGTGTTCTCTCAAAAACCACAAGGTGTAACAACATGACATTCTGTATTTAAATCCTGCAAATGCAAGTACAGAAAAACATACTCCAGTTATGTAAATCAACATGTTGGGATCAGGCTTAGTACAATTCAGATAATGGGTGAGTGGGTGGGGGGCAGAAGTAAGAAAATAGAAAATCTACATTAAACCAATCCTCACAGCTTATGGTTTTTGAATATGAAGAGACATCAAATTTTAACGATATTGGTCCAATTTAAACACATCAAAACATGATGGGGAAACAATAAAAGGAGTATATGAAGAGACGCATTAAAATTTAACAATATCGGTTCAGCTTAGTACACTTCAAAACGTGAGGAACATGAGAAAATAAAAGGTACATCTTGGGCACTGACTTAACAGCATAAGTTTCAGGAATTAATGAACAAACTCAGTTGAAACTTAGATATCTTATTATTCTCTGAAATATGGTTAAATCCATGTATTGGTAGCACCTAGAGAAATAACTAATTCTATTTAAACTTAGACATAAGACTAATATGTGCTCGACACGGTTATATGCAATATTCCTAGTTAACACTTCTGTTAAGGTGAAAAACAGTTTCCTATCATGCCTAACTTAGATATAGTAACAAATCAATTGGCCAATAATAAGCTTGATAAATGTGTTGAAATTTGTTCTTTAGAAGAAAAGTATTGTGTTAATCTTCTGATAATCATATCTGCATTGCGGATGAAGTCCACCTTACTGCATTTATGGAACACTGTATATTATCAGTGTAGATGACTTCTTCATATTATAATGAATATTCATTAGTTCCATACTATAAAAGACGAGATCATCAAGAAAGGATTTTATTAGAAGTTGTATATGCCATTATCCACTAGATTGTGCTATATAATACCTCTTAGTTTTCCACATTAGGAGGTGCTTCCAGCATGCATACAAAAACATGAAGTATTCCACATCAATACTAGACGCACACAATTGATGTCCAAAAAGGCCTCAATATTTAATTCCATGCTTCTTATAAAGTAAATCTTTCCATGGAAATTCTTTAATATTGAAGGATTCTTAATAGTATCTCCCAGTGAAACTTCTTATCAGCATAAATTGACTCACAAAACCAACATATATATCAAACCCATTAACTGTAATAGATGAGAACAACACCAACAAATTCAGAGACTTCATGCAAGGCTGTCATGACACTGACAACGACATCAGATCCTTCACAAGAAGCTTGTGCAAGGTTAGCACCAAGAAGAAGGCGTGAGCTACAAGGCAACTGTGATGAGGTTAGAGTTCAGTATACGGCCATAATGAGGTATTAATGCCTCTCTTTTTTCTTTTCTTTTCTTTTCATTCTCATTTTGGCAGGGAACTGAAACCCTAAGTATCAAAATCTCACAAGGAACATGATTTCAAACCTTGAATCAAACAGCTCAAGCTCCTAGGCCCTGTTTGGTCGGACCATTTTCATCCAATTTTAATCTTATTTTCTTAAAAAAAAAAGCAATCTCTGAAAATGCGTAGGCCATGAATAACAGATGAAGAAGAAATAGCCAAGGTGAATGTCAAACTGTATAAATAATTTGTATATAATCACCTGCATGAGCCATACAGCATTATCATCACCACTTTGCATTCCTTTATATATTGCTGAACCCAATGAAGAAATGTAGTTTGGATCATCCAGAGGAGGAGTATTTTCATCAAATGTATCACTACAGAGACAAGAAAATAAATAAACAAACAATAAATTTTTAGATATTAAATTCATAAAAATTAGATTCACTGTAAATTGATTGTAGATGGCCTTAATGCTCCTGTTTACATGGGTGGATGAATTGGAGGGAAACGGGGAGGGGGCATGGGGAATGCAAAGAGTACATGGGTGATATTTCCTTAACATGTGCAGAATTATTTCTTTCCTTTGCCCTGAACTTCATATTCATCCATCCACCAAAGTAAATAATGGAACAAAAATAAGACATCAATTTAAAGTACTCAACAATCATTCACTTTCATTTTTTCTTCATATGCATAAGTTGGAACGATTTAGGACTCCAATTAAAATAGGTTCACCTATCTTGTAGTAAAATTGATTCTCCATTTGTCCAGGTAACAAGTCCAACTGATTTTGGATAATTCAAGGACTTATATGTGGTCAACAGATTATCATCTTTAGCCAAGTTCAATAATTATGGTAGGGTCCTATAGCACACAGTACTTTGTCAAAGGCTTTGACAAAACTCAATTTGATGGACCTTCAACTCCCAATCACTTAACACTTTCAGTAGTAAATAAATTACCATGCTTAGAAATTTCGTACCATATCGAATGATATAATTGAACGGCAATTAGACTTGTTATGCTATATAAAGTTGAATGTTATGCTATAAAGAGAACACACGGGCAAAAGATGAAAGTCGTAAAGATAATGAAATTAAGGTGGATGTGCAGACATATGAGGATGCACAAGATAAAAAACAGAAATAGTCGAGGTTGCACCTATTGAAGGAAAATTGTGAAAGTTAAGGTGGTATTAGCATGTATTTAGGCATCCAATAAATGTCCAATTAGGCAATATGAGACCATGATAAATACACACATTGAAAGAGAAAAATCAAAGAAGACTTAGTTAATAATAAAATAAGATAAAATTCATTTAAATATATATAAGGATATAGTAGGGATTGAGCCCAATGACATAAGAGAATCTATATTGTCAAACTCACTTATATAGTAGGAATTGAGACCAATGACATAATAGAATCTATAGTCAAACTCACTTAGTGGGATAAGATTTGGCTATTATTGTTGAATCAGGCAGCATGGTTGAAACATATTATTCTAATAAATTATCAAAACTCGAAACTACTCAGCACAGATAATATCTCCTATATTGCTATGTCAATCATGTCGATGTTGATGAATATTATGTTATGTCACAAACTACAACATAAATTAAGAAGAACTGAGATAATTGACTATTTTAGTTTGTGTTCATATAAGATAATGCTAACACTGTAGAATTCTAGATGGAATATAAAGTCCAAAAATAGTTGTCTTTTCTTCTTTTTCTTATTAATCTCTCTCTTCCTTCTACCACCAATTAGCTACTAGCAATACATCAAAATGTCAGCACGATACTAAAAATAGTATCATTTCACTCAAAGACTAATATTCTCATAGAGCTCGAGTTTTTGAATCTTATATGGTTCTTTTATTGGAATATACAAATGTAAGTTGGTTTTATAAGCATTGAATATGGGAATGATTTTTGTATTTAACATGATTTACAAAGGTGGTAAATTGTATCGTGCATAGATCGTAACATGATGATAATGAAAGTAAAATACAAAAGCAAAGTTACATATTAAGTGAATGCTAACATAGTAATGTATAACAAATTGAGAAATAATTAGAGTGAAACATATAGGAGACAAAGATAATATCTCTCCTTTAAAACTCCTCAAACTAAAGGTGTTACAAGTATTTGGTTTGCATTCAACATAACAAAATTGACAAATGAGTGAATTAGAATTTCAAATTTATTGGTTGAAATTAGATTGAATGGCACTCTGACTTGAAAATGATTTGCACAACCTTTGAGACTACAAGATGCTAGTAAGACATCAACTATTTAAAGATTTGAATAACCACATAATGTCAGATCAATTGATCCACTTGGCTTACAGCTGATTTATGCATTGGTCACAAGATGACGGAATGACTATAATGCCAATGGCAGAGTTCAATTTTATCCTAATGCCAAATATAAATGCTTTCCAATCTATCCGCTTGCACATTCCATAGGAATAGAGATGATTATTTGACCATGTAGCAGATAACAATAGGAAATTAGTCTCGTAACCAATAAAATTGAGTAAGATCTCCAAAATTAATAATGGATGTTTGTTGGAAATGGACAATTTATATTGTGAGCATAGATTAAAATTTCAAGTCGTTTCGCCCGATACAAACGAAACATCTCATTCCGTTAGTATACTGTCACCGACACAAGCAGTTCCGGAAGGCAAACGTCGTCTAGAGGCGTCGTCGGTTCCGACGATGCCTCCGGAGGCATTGCAGAGGACTAGCGGCGAGTCCGAAGGAGTCACCTCGGCCCGGCGATGCCTTCGGAAGCATCGCTTGAGCGGCGCGTGCCCGCAGTCTGCGGAACAGGGCAGTGGAATAGGGTAGAATTTTAATAAACTTTGATTTTTAATAAATAACTTAGGATTTTAATAAATAATTTAGATTAATAATTTTAATCAACTCCTAGCTATAATTCGTATAATTTAAATACGCTTAATTAAAACCTAATAAAATTATTTTATTAATTTAATATATATATATATAATTATTTTTTATATTTTATATTTTTAATTATTTAGATTAAATTTTTTATTTTTAGTTTATATTTAAAAAATACGAAACCATATCAGCACGACATGATATAGTACCGAAATTATATCGTTCTGGGATTGAAACCTCGGCACAGTTCGAGATTTTAAGTCATGATTGTGAGTAGATTCTTATAAATCAATTTCTTGAAAGAATGAGAAAATAATGTCCAAAATTAAACTACCAAGGTATGGAGGAAATTGTGTTGTTGATTTGGTTTGAGTAGATTTACGTCAGACTAAGGTGCAAAATCAAGTACAAGATTGGAAACAGTCAATAAATGCATGAGTGCAAACATAAACTTAGTATGCAAGAGTGCTATTGAGTACATGGCAGTGCAAGATCACATGGGAAAAACATTTGAAGTAAGAGGTTGCACGAAACCATGGCACTATCCATAAAGGTTCACATGAAAGGCACATAAGCTATATATATATATATATATATAGCAACCATGAGATGTTATTCCATATAAACTCTTGAGTTAAGAAACACTAATTCCATGAAACTTCTCGAATTAAGAATCACCCTTTCTAAGTAACCTCTTAATCCACTAAACTCTGATAAAAGGTACCCTCTTCTCCCATTCCAAATTACTCTAAACTCAACAAACATTTTCTCATTCACTTATCTCTTTGATTCTCTCTTCTTAAGAAAGCATTAGTCCCACGGTTTAAAATTTTCATATAGTGCTAGGCAAAACGATCAAAATGTATCGTTTATTGAAACTCAATACTACTCGACACATACAATCGTAGTTTAAAATCTCAAACCGTATCGGAGTTTCGGTCTATGACCGAAACGATACAATTTTGGTACTGTATCGTATCGTGCCGATATGGTATCGATATTTTTTAAATATAAAATATATTAATTAAAATTACAATATTTAACATAAACATTTACAAAATTTTAATAAAAAAGAAAAAAATGGAATCATAATAAATAAATAAATAAATAAAATTTTATTATATATTTTTTAAATTAAAATAAATAAAATATATAGTTAATAAGATAATTTTATTAGGGTTTAATTAAGCCTATTTATTATCCCTAACATGGCTAGGAGTTAATTTAGTTACTAACATAAGTTTTAATTTAAAAAATCTAGCCCCTGCATCTAGCGACGTCCTACACCACTGGGTCGCGTGACTCCTCTGTCGCTGTCGACGGAGTCATGCGATCCCTCCGTCACGGCCGACGGGGTCGCGCAATCACTCTGCCATGGTTGACAGGGTCACGCCATAGTTTGTAGGATAGCGGATCGCGATCCTCTACATGATGGATTTGGGATCAGAATCGGAATCAAATCGTATAATCGTACGATCCTACCAAAAAATTCAATATTTGATAGGATGATCAATGAAGACTAAATCAATTTGAAATTTGATTAAAATTACCTTTAGAATAAATTAAATCAAAATAATAATAATAATTCATATAGATGCACATTGTAAAGAAAAAAGGAATACAATATAGGAGACTATGTCCTTATTTGCATCCATCCTATGCAATTTCCTTAAGATTCCTAGAAAAAATTTATGCCCAATATGCTAACTCTTTCAATATAGAAAATCTAATATCTTATCGAGGGACATCCAAGCCTCCTCTTTGTATATTGATTTTATTAATCCAATTGACCTCTAGTCAAGAATGACCATTTTCAAATTGGATTTTGATTTATGGTCAATATATTTGATGGCAAAGATAGATGTTAAGTAGGTCAAAGTTAATCGAGAAAAGTCCAAGTGGATCAAAATTCATTAGACACTTAGCAGTTGAAGTCCAACTGATGTTTGCAATGTGGAAGCTCCTAACAGTCATGGAGGATCAGTCGTTAGGCATGTGAAAGAAATTCTACCAAATGTCGAGCAGGCAGCTCATAAAGGATTATATGTTTCGCAAAGGATGAAGTGTTAGCATGTCAAGGGTGGTTGGATACTAGGCAAGATTAGAAGTCCTAGAGGAGTGTATTCTAGGTAGTGGAAGTCTTGGTAAGTCAAGAGTGGCCTAAGGTTGGGCAAGGAGAAGTCCTACTAGGCCAACGATAGCTACATACTAAGCAATAGATGAAGTCCTGAAGACATAGTCTCTATGCGAAGAAAGTCCTAATAGGTTGAGGTTAACTTGATATTAAGCAAGGATGAAGTCCTGATAAGGCAAGGTTGACCTATATTAGGAATACGAGAATGTCTAGGAGACATAGAGTTTCTTGGCATGAGGAAGTTCTAGCTTTTGATGGGCTAAAAACACATAGAAAATTGTTCAGTCGACTGGCAAAGTCGACTCAGTGAATAATATTTGCAACCGAAGTTTAAAATTTTGAGTCATGTCAAAGGTTCAGTTTATGACCGTAATGATACAATTTTAGTATCGTATTGTATCATGTCAATACAATTTCAATACTTTTTAAATATAAATATTTTAAAAAAAATATTTTTATCAATATCGGATTGTTATAGATGTTTATTATTGAATTATATTTAAAATGTTGAATGTTGAGTTAAGTTTTGATATTATCTCGTGAAATATTTGATGCTTATTAAGTAAAATCAATTAGGATTAGCTAAAGTCGATGATAGGATCACATAGGTGAAACTAGATTTAATTTAGATTTATTTTGTTTAGTTCAAAATTAAACCAAATTTATATATACTAATTTAATTCATAATAGTTTATTTTATTTTATTTTATTATTATCTTTAAAATAATCTCTCCTCTATCTTAAAGAGGTTTTTTTCTCTATTACCTAATGGACAGATGAAGGGAAAAAAATAATTTCCCTTTAACATTTTTTTCTGTTTATCTCGTGGGCGAATTAAAGAGGAAAAAAATTAATCATCCTTAAAGAGGTTTTTTCGAATGAAGGAGGAAAAAATAACAATAAAAAAGGAAAAGAATAATAGATAAAGAAGGGAAAAAAATCACTATTCTGCATGATTGCAACCACACAATAAATGGGCACAATATGGAGGCACATGATAATTTACCTCATTTGAATAAGCCTTGTGTTTGTGTAAGGTTAGAATGAAACTTTTCAACCGACTTGCCCAATATATGATTTTATGATAAAAAATCATAAGGCATTAAATGAAATATAGTAAATTGATAACAACTTAATATGAGCAAGTTTATATTCATCCAATTAGAAAAATTACATAAATAGACAAGATTAAATGTGTTTCTTAAGCTTGGGAACATGACGAACAAGTATGATGACCCGTGAGTTGAGCTAATTAATGTTTCACGAGCAAATTCAATAAGTTTATGGACAAAGTTATTTGACTCATTTGTTATCTTGCTTCTTTAATTTTTATTCAAATTTAAAAGAATATATATATTTATGATCCTATTTGTCAATTATTTTTTATTTTTAAAATTTAAGGTTCTTAACTATCTATAATATGTGAAAACTGAGTGAAAAATTAAAAAGTTTCATTTACTGGATCATGTTTTAACTACACTATTAGCATAATCTTATTGATAGTTAAGCTCGGAAAAACTTGAGTTGATACGAATTTTAGTAAACAAACTAATACAAAATATTGAGTAGCTAACATTAAGCTTATTTATTTTTAATAAACAAAAACCTAGAGCTTATCTCTATTTCATTATTTCATTTACAGACCTAAAAAAACATAATAAGTAATCTAATATGTACATCATTCAGGTAAATGCTGCATTATGAACTACTGTGTACCATAATGTAACTAAATATACGATGATAAACAAAATAAAATTCCTAAATTCTACAACGAATACAACAACATCATTTTACTCTTTCTTAGGTAGACGTGTAGAATAGTATATTCAGTTTTTTTTCTTAGGCATGTTTCTGATAGTACCAATTCCTATGTTAGCTTCTCATGGATTTGATTAGTTTGTAATTAGCAAAGCTCTTAGCTATGAAATGATAAATAGACAGATTTCACCAAAAAGAGAAAAAAAGAAATGTACCAATTGTATATGTGACTAGTTCTTCCATATTCTGCAGAAAAATAGAAAAATACTTCGAATTTCAGAAAAATATTTAAAAAATTGGTAAATGGTCTACAGAAAATCACAGGCAAAATGCAAGGAAACAATATATTATCATGTTAATTTCTGCAAAGGCGCATAAGTTCACATAACAAAATAAGTGATACAATAGACACTAGCGAGGTAAATTACAAGTGATCATTCCCTGGATAGTCCCCTCTACCTTCGTGTATACAACCATTATTCTTATTTTACATTTACAAACCTAAGTTTTTTTGTATAATTATAGTTAAATCATGTTCAATTAACGATTAGTTCCTCACTCCCCCTCAAGCTATCTCAAAAATATAGTAAAACCTAACCTCAACGGGTATGGTGCAGTGGTAAATCACTCATTGAAACAAATAAGAGAATCAGAGTTTGAATCACAATAGAGGTGAATATTCTAGAAGTCGGCCTTTGAGTGTACACAAGCTATGCTCCGGATTACCCAATAGGCAAACCAAGCAAGAAGGTCATCTACCTCAAAATTAGTCAGGCGAAGCCCAGACATCTAGATTATATATATATATATATATATAATAACCATAATTTGTAACAAATACATTTATTTAAAAGCAAATCTATTAACTGTTAATTAAAACTAATAAAGAAGGTATCTCCTTGAAGTACACTTTTTTCCCAAACAAAGTGGCAATTAACCCAAATATATTTTATGCTATCATGAAAGACAGATTTGAAGCAGTGCATGGTATCCTAATTCTCACAATATGGCTTCAACAGCTCAACAATAGCATTAGTGAACTCAATCATTACCTGTCTAAGCCAAATAAGCTCACAAAGCTAGAGTCATAGTGGTCTACCTCTGTGCTTGACCTAAGAACGATTTTGTTCCTTTTCTCTTCTAAGATATCAGGTTGTCTCAAAGAACAACGCAATATTCTGATATGAATGCATATCTATTGGACCCTACCTGATCTGTGTCATATATTCAATAATCTACGGATGACAATGATCATCCAAGAGCATTGTTAAAGATCATAAAATGTTTACAGTTCCTTCCCAATGATCATGACCCAAGCCTAAAACATTGACTAATTGCACTACAGTAAATGAGATATCAAGCTTACTAATTAGTCTTATACACTTTCCTTGGTCAGATAAAACCCTGTCTTAGCATGCGTCTTCAGTCTGACATTGATGATATCAACTAGCTTTGCTCCTAACATGCTAGTCTCCTGGAGCATGTTAAGTACATATTTGTTGAAAGATATAAATCTCTCACTGGTCAAACAATCTATGTTGAGAAACAACTGTAGTTGCCAAGATCCTCGATTTGAAGCATTGTGATTTTTGCAGTCATCTGCAATATGATGATACCATCCATATAAACCACAAGAAAAATACACATCCTAGAAAGAGAGATTGGATGCATTATTGAATGATCTTATATACTTTCGATCATGTCAAACTAAATAAGAGCAAACTGTAAATATGCCCTAGGAGATTGCTTCGGTATGTATAGAAACCCTTTGAGCTTATTGGGTTTCATCCCTTTTGTAGTCCTATCTTAATGAAGATTTTCATTATTGTCATTTTAGATTACAACCCTAATGTTTATATACTTACAGTCAAGCCTATTTGGTTTACAATTAAAAAATAATAATGAGGTTCAAAGAAAATCTCCATGCCGATTTGTGGGGTTAGGCTATCCACCTCCAAAATTAGTCAGATTTGTCTAGTAAATTACAAGAAGCTCAAGTAATCCATATCAGATTATTTAATTTTTGATAGGCATTTGTGAGTTTTCAAAATGTCAATGGGAAAAGCAGTATCAAACAAATAAAACAATACAACAACTAAATTTTACATGAAATATCTACGGAGGTTAATGTGTCATTACTTCTGACTTTATGTAAATTAGTAATCACTTTTTTACATAATGTTAACCAAAAAATGTTAATGTTAAGCTATGTTCTAACCCCAAGTCCATCAAGCATTTTATATCTTCGCTTTGATTGATATCATTAGTATGAGCCAAAAAGTACCACCCAGCACATAGGTCAGATCTAAACCCGACCTGACCTAGGTTTAAAATCTCATACCGTACCAAATAGCATCAGCGAAATATTTCATTCCGCCCGTCGACTAGTACGACACAGAGATCAACACGCCCTGCAGAGGTGTTGCACTACCTCCGCAACCGCCTCGGAGGGGTCGCAAGACCCAGCGGTTGTGCTTAAGGGGCCGCACGACTGGCTGGGTTGTGCCCAAACGCATGTGGTTAATTTATTAATTAAAACTTAGTTTAATAGTTTCAATTAACTCCCAACTATAGTAGGGATAATCTAAATAGATTTAATTAAACCCTAATAGAACTCTCATTAATTTAATATATATATATATATATATATATATATTATTTTAATTTTAAAAATATATAACAAAATTTATTTATTTATTTATTATATCAGAGATTTCATATATTTTTTAAATTTTTTAAATTTTAATTTTTTAAATTTTTTATTTTTTTTAATTTTTTTTATTAATATATTTTATATTTAAAAAAATACCGAAACCATATTTACATGGTATGATACGGTACCGAACCCATATCATTTTGGTCATAGATTGAAACTTCGATACAGCTCAAAATTTTACATCGTGACCTAGTCAACTAGCCAATTATCCATTTATTCGATTTGACGGACCTGAAAGACAGGTCAATTAAGGTTCCAACCCAAAATTAACTGTGACAAGTAGTTTGAACTGTCGATTTAAACCGCTAGTTCATGTGGTATTTTTTTATAAAAAAATTACCATTAGAACCGAAGGTTTTTGACCACTAGATGTTTTTTTTCGGAATGGTCCAAATTTTTTCAATCTTTTCGATCAATGAAGAGAGAGCCTCTCATTCAATAAATTCATAATATCTTAATGGTGTGATTCAATACAAATAAACTTATTTGCCTTGAATTTTCCAACATGGGACTATGCCATAGAGCCAATTTTCCAACCTATTTGTTTGAATTTTCCATTGTGAGACTATTCCACCTTTAACTCATTCAATTTATTCTATCCCGTTTATCCCTCTTAGCTTATTCTATTCTTTTTATCCATCCACCATCTAACTCATTGAGTTTATAGAGATCATTTAACTTGTATGATATCGTCAACAATAATTTGCTAAAGGATGTAATTTATTCAACAATAAAAATATATATATGTTGAAGACTATCATCGAACATACAAAATTGATCAAAAATATAACTTGTGTGTGTGTGTGTGAGTGATCATACTAAAATGTGTGTGTGTGTGTGATCATACTAAAATGTGTGTGTGTGTGATCATACTAAAATATAACAATGTTAATGTTAGATAAAAAAAACCATTGATATCAAGTGCAAGGTCAAGTGGTCTATGAACATTATATTATCATACAAAGAGTGAAGATATAGTGACATTCAAGTGAAGGGTGTAACGACATAGAGGATAGCAATTTAAGGTAGATAGAAAAACCTAAGGAGAGAGATATGAATGTTTTGCTTGAGAAGATAGATAGAGAGAGCATAATAAAGAATAAATTCCTTCTCTCCTTTTATAGAAAAAAACAAAAATAAACTTAAATAAAAAATAAAAAGTATAGACTCAATAATGTTGACAAAAGCAATTTTGCGAAGAACGAACTAAGGTTTTCCTTAAACTAAATGTCCCATCCCACGCAAGTCGCACTTGCACATGAGTCACTTAGTTTTAAGTGCAAATCAAATCCTAAATTTGCACCCTTACGAAGGCACACACAAGAGAAAGCCTCTCATCTATTAATATTCATAATATTTTGATTCAATATAAACCTACCTATTTGCTTTAAATTTTCCAATGTTCCTCTATTCCACCTTTCCAATAGAGCCAATTTTTTATTTATAAACCAATCCATTTGCCTTAAATTTCCAATGTAGGACCGTTCCACATTTTCATTGGAGCCAATATTTTTATAAAAAATTAAAATAAAAATAATAACCATGAACTAGCAATGGGCCATGACACGAATCGTAATTGACAATTCCGAATCATGAATTGTAATAGATTTTAAAAATTAAGGTTAAGGGTCAATATTTTTTCGAATAGTCAAACTAATGGTTTCAAACAATTGACCTATTAATTCATAATTGTGGTTAGGTCTCGTTCTAGAAAACCACTTGTACCACCCCTAAGACGCATGTTTACTTGACACAACATTGGGTGTGCATTGTGTTCAGGTCCCAATGGCCAAAAATGGGTTGATCTAGGTTTATATGGGGTTGATTTATTTTTCACCAACTAATGAAATGGTGGCAAAGCCACATAATATAGATCAATGATGAAGAAACAAATTTTTTATTTTAAGGAGTGTAGGATTGGTGTAGTCGATTACCAGACTGGCAAGCGCAGGGCCTCATGCCAGTATCAATCGGTGGGTGGAACGAATTATTTCGTCTGTGCCGCCTAGAATGACACAAGATTTTAAACCATGATTTAAAGTGCGATAAGAAAAATAACTAAATCGCAATAGTATAATTTAATTGTAATGTCAAAATTCATTATATTCCAACTATACGATTAAAGTAAATTACAACAAGAATAACTAGCAACTCAAAGATTAATTAAATGTGATAAGAGTGTAAGTAATGAAAAGAAGTAAATAAGCGATTGAAATAAACAACAAGCGTAAAAAGAAGAACAATGATAACATAAAGGATTTAACATGGTTCGAAGAGCTCTTGTACTCCATGTCTCATGTTGTATCGCTGTAGGAGCCAATTTATTTTTTTTTAAAAAGCAAGAAGCAAAGTGTTGTACTCAGATCAAGTACAAAGGCAAAGTAGACTACTATATGTTGGTGCAGTCTTGCCCCAAGTATCATTGGATTTTAATGTTTGGCTAAATGAGTTTAAGTTAGGCAATGTTGGTGATCTAACATGTGTGAATTAAGTATACAGGAAAGTCCAGGTTTGAAGACTTGGCAAATGGTGAAGTCCCGGAGGCGCGACCTCTTGGCAAATGGTGGTCCCGGAGGTACGGCCTCTTGGCAAAAGGAAGACTTAGCATAACGAAGCTGAGGGAAACATCTCAAGCAAGTGCAAGGATGGGTACAAGACTTGTGGAAGATTTTTGAACGCACAAGTCAAGGCTAAGGGATGAAGAAGGAAGCTGAAAGGTGATTTTCAACTTCACCAGTCGACTGGGACTGACATCAGTCGACTGGTGTCCTAATCCAAAACACACAGAAAGTTTGGTCGAGTGAAAGGCACTGACCAGTCGACTAGGTGAATCCCAGTCGACTAATATTTGAACGTTGGGCTGACAGCTGGAGAATTAAACGCAATCTACAAGAGTTGTTGAAGCCCACCAGTCGACTGATCCCTGAGGCAGTTGACTGGCATTGAGAAAAATATAAAAAGACAGATTAAAGATTGGAGACGCAAGTGTTTGCACTTTTTCATTCTTGCACAATCTTCAAGCCCTATTATTCACAAAATCTTCCTCTAAACCTTCACTATATATTTGTAAGAGGAAGAGATCAACTGTAAAAGTTTCTCCACCTTCAAAGTTGCTTTGAGAAGGAGAAGTTTCATAGTGGAACGTTCGCATGGTGTATGTGGTTCCTTGGATTAGTCACCTTGTAGAGGTGAATACCAAGTAAATCGAAAGGGTTAGCATTGTTTGAATTTAATTTTGTTTTTATCTTGTGCTTCTGCTAACAATTTTATAGGCAAGAGCAAAAATTGTTATTCACCCCCCTCTAGCAAATGCAACGGTCCCAACACTATACACCTAGCTACCTGTGAGCTTATTTGGATTAAGCACCAAGTTAGAATATGCTTTTAAAGAACTAATAAAGTAGCTTCTAATCCAGTGTTCTACGAGAGAAAAACAAATAGAGACTGATTGTCATTTTATTAAAGAGATAGTGCAATCTCCAAGTAGAGTGTTACATCGATTATCAATTTCCTTGAGGTCCTAAAATTCTAAAATTGAATATATTTGTAGTAAATTAGGTTTTCATTACATCTTTGTATTGACTTGTTGGGGGGGGGGGGGGGTATAAACATATTTTTGTAAAAATTAAACATTACAAAGATTTAAATTTAACATTACTTTAACAAAAAAAACAAAAACAAGAAAAAGGGTATGAGGGA
>JAOBBC010000017.1:2307409-2322116 GCA_025388495.1 Curcuma longa
TCCTCTTGTGGTGTTCAAAGACTTATCAACCTCCATCCCAAGGTTGTGGCGTCTTCCCTCTTTCCTTATACCAATGTTTGACTTTCCTAAGTATCAGGTTGAGGTTCTATTCATCTTTCTTATTGACTTAGATTTTTCTTTTTTCTTTCTTCAACCCCACATCGGTTCTTGAGATTTATTTCTCATGGGTTCACATCAGTTGGTATCAGAACTTTGATCTTTCTAAATCGATTTGGTTATTTTTTTCTTTTTGTGCTTGAATCTTTATCTATTTTGTTCATCATGATACTTATTGCTATCATTTATTTCAATCTTTGTAAGTCTTATTTGCTTGTTGCTATCAAAAAAAGAAAGAAAAAAAATTATTGTTGGCCAAAATTCAGCAAAAAAAAGAGAAAAAAAGGGAAAGAAAGGGAGGCTTAAATTTTGAAAAAAAAGGTAAAAGAAAAGAAGCAACAAAGGTGGGTGTAAAGACTTATTATTTCTATACTTGTATTTTTTTTATTGCCCTTTATCTTTCAATTCTGTATTTCTTTCAAATTTTGCCTAGATTTAATTTTGACTGCCTAGATTAAGTCTTGGAAAATTTCCTTTTAGTTTTTATTTCAAGTATCTTTATCTTTCAATTTCGCATTTCTTTCAAATTTTTGCCTAGATTTAATTTTGACACTTGCCTAGATTAAGTTCTAGCAAATTTCTTTTTAGCTTTTATTTCAAGTATCTTTATCTTTCAATTTCGCATTTCTTTCAAGTTTTGCCTATATTTAATTCTAGCACTTGCCTAGATTAAGTTTAACAAATTTTCTTTCAACACTTATTTCAAGTATCCTTCAATTCAACATTCTCATATTTTTGCCTAGATTTAATTCAGGCACTCGTCTAGATTAAGTTCTAATAAATTTTCTTTCAACACTTATTTCAAGTATCCTTCAATTTAGCATTATCATAAGTTTTGCCTAAATTTAATTCTTGCACCTGCCTAGATTAGGTTCTGGTAAATTTCCTTTCAGCTTTTATTTCAAGTATCTTTATCTTTCAATTTCGAATTCTAATAAGTTTTGCCTAGATTAAATTTTGGCAAATTTCCTTTTGACACTTAATTCAAGTTTTCAATTCTGCAATTTGTATTCTTCTTCAATTCCTATCTTTTATCCTAATTTCCTTGGAGATTTTCAAATAGTTAAAGAACACTTACAGGGAATTGCCTCAAGTCTAAGTGATGGAGTCAAACCAAGTAAACAAGTTGCCTAACAAGCTAATATAGATCATGCTCAACACACTCTAGATATTGTTGATGATCCATTATGCATCAATGGAGGCCCAATTACAATAGCTAAGGCTAAGAAGATGAAGGAGACATTTAATGTGCTAATTGAAGATGTGAAAGCCAAAGTTACAATTGAAGAAGGTTTGACCAAGAGCAAGTCATGCGGCTTAGTCAACCTAATTCAGGCCTTGGATGGGCTTAATATCCACTTAAGTCTTATGTTTATGAAGTATAGATATGTAGGCTCAATTTAGGCTTAATTTCTAATTTTATTTGGATTGTAATGATGCCATAAGTTTAAAATCGCTAAGTAGTCTACATAGGCCTTTACTAAATGGGCTTTCTTTTGGCCTTTTAGAGTTTTTAGGTCACCCTATAGCTATAAATAAAGGGGATGACGGCCTCACATATATCTTTGGTATATTTTCAATCTAAAGCATGGTGAGACTCTCACTTGTTGACTCTTCATTGACTAGAACTTATCAAGGCATCCCCTTGTGGTGTTCAAAGACTTATCAACTTCCATCTCAAGGTTGTGGCGTCTACCCTCTTCCTCTATACCAAGATTCGGCTTTTTTAAGTATCGGGTCAAAGTTCTATAGATCTTTCTTAGCGATTTAGATTTTCCTTCTTTCTTTTTTCAATTCGTTATGGATTCTTGAGATTTTTCTCTATGGGTTTACATCAGTGTCAATTAGTCAAAGAACGCTTACAGGGAATTGCCTCAAGTCTAAGTTCTATAAAGAGCTAACATTAGTGAGTTGAGTGATTGAGTGACAACAACTTACTTTAATGGCGACAAATGGAGAGGAAGCATGACCTAGTGATGTGAATCCATGAGAGAAAAATTTCTAGAGCCCACAACTAATTGAAGAAAGAAAGAAGAAGAGTCTAAATTGATAAGAAGGATGAATAGAAACTCGACCCGATACTTAAGAAAGTCGAACCTTGGTATAGAGGAAAAGAGAAGACGCCACAACCTTAAGATGGAGGTTGATAAGTCTTTGAACGCCACAAGGGGGTACCTTGATAAGTTCTAGTTTAATGAAGAACCAATAAGTGAGAGCCTCACCATAATTTTGATTGAAAATATGCCCAAGATACATGTGTGGTCGTCACACCCTTTATTTATAGCTATAAGGCGACCAAAAAATCCTAAAAGGCTAATAAAAGAAAGTCCATTTAGTAAAGACCTATATAGACTACTTAGCCATTGTAAACTTATGATATCATTACAACCCAAATAAAACAAGAAATTTAGCCTACATAAACATGAGACCAAAGTGGCTATTTAAGCCCATCCAAGGCTTAAATTAGGTTGACTGAACCATATGACTTGCTCTTGGTTAAACGTTCTTCAATTGTAATTTTGACTTTCACATCTTTAATTAGCACATTAAGTGCTTTCTTCATCTTCTTAGTCTTAGCTCTTGTAATTGGATTTCCATTGATACATAATCGATCATCAACAACATCTAGAATGGGTTGAGCATGATCCATAATAGCTTGTTGGGCAACTTATTGACTTGGTTTGACTCCATCATTTCCCCTCTCCTTAAAAGGATTCGTTTTCGAAGCTTGATCACCTATATCAAAGTGAGAAAGATAAGAAACATTAAATGTAGCTCTCACATTATACTCACCTGGTAATTCAAGCTTGTAGGCATTATCATTGATTCGAGCAATGACTTGAAATGGTCCATAGCCTCTTGGATGCAATTTAGTAAGACGTTTAGCAGGAAATCTTTCCTTCCTCATATGAATCAAACCCAATCTCTTGGTTCAAAGATCACTTTCTTTCGTCCATTGTTGGCTTGTGTAACATATTATTCGGTCTTCTTTTCAATTTGCAATCTAACTTTCTCATGCATTTGCTTCACAACTCAGCTTTTCTTGTACCATCTAAAGTAGCATGCTCAAAGATAGACAAAGGTGACAAATCCAACGGAGTTAAGGGATTGAACTCACATACCACTTCAAAAGATGAAATATTAGTAGTAGAATGGACAGTTCTATTATAAGCAAATTCAACATGTGGTAAACAATCTTCCCAACCTTTTAAATTCTTTTGAATGATAGCTCGTAATAAAGTAGAAAAAGTTTGATTTACTATCTCAGTTTGTCCATTTTCTTGTGGATGACATGTTGTCGAAAACAAAAGTATTGTTCCCAACTTTCCCTATAATGTTTTCCAAAAGTAGCTTAGGAACTTTGTATCACGATCTGAAACTATGCTTCTCGATAGTCCATGAAGTTGCATGATCTCCCTAAAGAATAGATCAGTAATATGGTTAGCATCATCTGTTTTCCTACAAGGAATAAAATGAGTCATTTTAGAAAATCTATCTAGAACAACAAAATTAAAATTCATACCTCGTTTTGTTCTAGGTAAGCCTACAACAAAGTCCATGGAAATATCCACCCAAGGTTCACTAGGAATTGGTAAAGGTGTATACAATCCTTGAGATAAAGATCTAGATTTTGCTTGCCTACATGTGATACAATTTTCACAAAACTTGACTACATCTCGTTTCATGTGAGGACAAAAGAAATGCTCAACCAAAACTTCTAGAGTTTTTCTTACACCAAAATGTCTCATTTGTCCCCCACCATGAGCCTCTTGGATTAATAATTCCCTTAATGAACAATAGGCACACAACCTATTCAAGATCTAACAATTTAGTGTTCAAAGTAGAGATCAAGGTATACCTTCGAGACAAAATAACTGCAACAATGTTTTCCATACCTCATTTATACTTGATCACATAAGGAAATGACTCAATGAACTCCACCCATTTTGCATAACGTCTATTCAACTTTCTTTGGCTCTTCAAATCCTTCAATGATTCATGATCATTGTGAATGACAAACTCTTTGGGCCACAAGTAATGCTACCAAGTCTCTAAAAGCCCTCACCAATGCATACATCTCCTTGTCGTAAGTTGGATAGTTCAAAATTCCTCCACTGAGTTTCTCACTAAAATAAGCAAGGAGCTGACCTTCATGTATTAACACAGCTCTAATACCTAATCCTAATGCATCACACTCAATTTTAATAGTTTTAGCAAAGTTAGGTAATGCAAGTAATGGTGCAGAAGTTAGCTTCCCCTTAAGTAAGTTGAAAACTGAATTTTGTTCACTATCCCAATGAAAACCAATATTTTTTTAACAACTTCAGTCAAGGGTGCAGCTAAAGTAATAAATTTTTTAACAAACCTCCTATAGAAACTAGCCAACCCATGAAAGCTACGTACCTCATTTATGGTTTTTAGTGTTGACCATTCATGAATAGCCTTAACCTTCTCTTCATCCACTGCTATTCCTTTAACACTAACAATATACCCAAGAAACTCAATCTGACTAGTGCAAAAAGAACATTTTTGAAGGTTAGCATATAATTTTCCATTTCACAAAATAAGTAGAACTGTTTGTAAATGATTTAGATGCTCATCTAAATTTTTGATATAAATCAAGATGTCATCAAAATATACTACAACAAAGTCACCAATAAAAATACGTAAAATATGGTTCAATAATCTCATGAAGTACTAGGTGCATTAGTTAGCCCAAATGGCATGACTAACCACTCATATAAATCATACCTAGTCTTAAAAGCAGTTTTCCATACATCTCCCTCACACATTCAAATTTGATGATAGCTAGACTTCAAATCAATTTTAGAGAAAATGCAATAACCATGTAGTTCATCTAGCATATCATCTAATCTAAGAATAGGATGACAATACGTTACCATAATCTTGTTGATAGCCCTGCAATCAACGCACATTCTCTAATTCCATCCTTCTTAGGCACAAGCAAAATAGGAACAGCACAAGGGCTCAAACTTTCTCAGACATACCCTTTTCTCATCAACTCTTCAACTTGCTTTTGAAGCTCCTTTATCTCCGTCGGATTACTCTTATAGGCCGGTCTATTAGGAATTGTTGCTCCTAGGATGAAATCAATTTGGTGCTCTATTCCCCTAAGTGGTGGCAATCCATTAGGAACCTCATCAGGGAATACATCATCAAACTCCTGCAAAAGAGATTTAATAACACTAAGCAAAGAAGAGTTAAGATTGTTCTTGTTGAAATAAGCCTCGTACAAAAGTACAGTCATAAGCCGTTGAGAATAAAAAAACTCTCTTAACCTCTCTTTCGTTTGCATAAAAGCTCACTTTTTTACTCTCTTGCTCTTGAAGGTTTTTTTCTTTTTCATTCTTTTTTTCACTCCTCTCTTTCACACTTTTTTTTCTCACACTATTTTTCTTTTTCATTCTTTTTTCTCAAATTCTTTTCTTTTTTCACTCACATTTTTTGATCCTCAATTGATCTTCATATAAGTGCTTAGGAGTTAATGGTACAAGAGTTACAAATTTACCATGTATCATAAAAGAATACTTATTTTTTTAATCCATCATGCATGACCTTCCTATCAAATTGTCATGGTCTACCTAAAAGGAAATGACTTGCATGCATTTGCACTACACCATAAAGAACCTCATCATGATACCTACCAATGGATAATTAAATCAATACTTAGTGACCTTAACTTGCTTAGGATGTTTAGTGGTAGATAAGCATAATTTCTCAACCAAGAGATACTGGCTACATTAGTGCAACTTCACCGATCGATAATCATACTACATACCTTCTCTTTGATGTGGCAACGGGTATGAAATATGTTCTCTCATTGTTCTTCTTCTTCTTCCTTCATCTGCACATTTAGAGCATGCCTAGTGACGAGGGCTTCACCTTCAACGGAATACTCTTCTACATCACTTTCCAATACTGGTGGTAAGGAAGGCACTATCATCTTCGGACTTACTCTCAGTTTCAATATTATCATTTTCTTTCAAAATCATAATTCTTTTGTTTGGACATTGTGATGCAATATGTCGTCTTCCCAAACACTTAAAGCATTTAATATCTTTATTTCTTGAAGATTGGATAAGTTCTTTACCTTTGACCAATGGAGAATTAGCATGTTTATTCTTCAAAAACTCAGTCTTACCCTTTGCTGTAACTTTATCAGCTTTTTTATTCTAGCTAGATTTCCAAGTGGATGAATTATGACTACGCCCATGCTTGATTGAACCTTTCCTTTTGAGTTGCCTTTCAACTTTCATGCACATATGTACCATATTTTCAAGCTCCACATAATGTTACAACTCCACTATATTTGCAATTTCTGAATTCAAACCTTATAAAATCATACCATGGTTGCTTCTCAGTCCTCCTCCACATTGCCTTGAATCATGGCAATCTCCATCTCTTTGTGGTATTCTTCCACAGTCTTGAACCCTTGTGTTAGACTTTGTAGTTGGTGCAAATCTTGATAGTAATGTGAGGGAATAAACCTCTTTCTCATTATAGATTTCGTCTCCTCTCATATGTCAATGGGTCTTTCTTTGTTTCTTCTCATGCTTAGAATAATTTGATCCTACCAAATAATATCATAATCAATAAACTCAACAGCAACAAGTTTTACCTTATTTTCGTCAGAGTAGTTGTGATAATCAAACACTAATTGCACTTTCTTTTCTCACTCTAAATATACATCTATATCACTTTTGCCTTGAAATGAAGGAATCTTCATCTTGATATTGCCTACGTTTCTATCAACATAATCATTTGTCCTTCCTCTTCTACCACCAATTCTAACATGACCAGATCTGCCACTGGAAGCTCTATCATCAATGTCCTCAGAAATGCCATCATCATCATAACGATTATATTGTCTTGCACTTCATGTAGGAACTCTACCAATTTGACTATTTTGGAGTTCAGTAATTATAGCATCTTGCCTCTCTAATGTGTCAAGAATTTGTTTGAATCTGGCTTCCATGCGTTCCAAATGTTATCTCAAGTCACGTTGTCAAGGATTTCTCTTGGTCTTGCTTCCTCTCCACTTGTCGCCATTAAAGTAAGCTAACAGTCACTCAATCACTCAACTCACTAATGTTAGTTTTTAAAGAACTTAGAATTTAGGCAATTCCCTTTAAGCGTTCTTTGACTAATTGAAAATCTCCAAGGAAATTAGGATAAGAGGTAGGAATTAGAAGAATGCAAATTGTAGAATTGAAAACTTGAATTAAGTGCCGAAAGAAAATTTGTCAGAATTAAATATAGGCAAAACTTATTAGAATGTGGAATTGAAAGATAAAGATACTTGAAATAAAAGCTGAAAGGAATTTACTAGAATTTAATCTAGGTAGGTGCCAGAATTAAATATAGGCAAAACTTATGAGAATACTAAATTGAAGGATACTTGAAATAGTACTAAAAGAAAATTTACCAGAACTTAATCTAGACAAGTGCTAAAATTAAATCTAGGCAAAACTTGAAAAAATGTAGAATTGAAAGATAAAGATAGCTAAAAGGAAATTTGCCAGAACTTAATCTAGGTAGGTGCTAGAATTAAATCTGGATAAAATTTGAAAGAAATGCATAACTGAAAGATAAAGATAGCTGAAAAGAAATTTACTAAAACTTAATCTAGGTAGGTGTGAAAATTAAATCTAGGCAAAACTTGAAAGAAATGCAGAATTGAAAAGTAGGGGTAGTAAAAAAAATGCAAGTATAGAAATAAGAAGGTCTTTACCTTTTGTTGCTTCTTTTCTTTTACCTCTTTTTTTTTTCTTGTTTTCAAAATTTCAGCCTCCTTTTCTTTATTTTTTCTCTTTTTTTGGTCAAAAATATTTTTTTTCTCATTTTTTGGCTGAAAATAATTTTTTCTCTCTTTTTAGCTAAAAATATTTTTTTAATCTTTTTTTCTGATAGCAACAAGAAAATAAGACTTACAAAGATTAAAAGAAATGATAACAAAAAGTATCAAATCGTGAACAAAATAGATAAAGATCCAAGATTAAAAAGAATAAGATAACCAAATCGATTTAGAAATACCAAGGCTTTGATACCAACTGATGCGAACCCATGAGAGAAAAATCTCAAGAACCCACAACTAATTGAAGAAAGAAAGAAAGAGAGTCTAAATTGATAAGAAGGATGAATAGAACCTAGACCTGATACTTAAGAAAGTCGAACCTTGATATAGAGGAAGAGGGAAGACGCCACAACCTTGAGATGGAGGTTGACAAGTCTTTGAACGCCACAAGAAGGTGCCTTGATAAGTTATAGTTCAATGAAAAACCAACAAGTTAGAGCCTCACCATGATTTAGATTGAAAATATGCCCAAGATACATGTGTGGTTGTCACCCCCTTTATTTATAGCTATAGGGTGACCAAAAAACCCTTAAAGGCCAGAAGAAAGTTCATTTAGTAAAGGCCTATATAAACTACTTAGCCATTTTAAGCTTATGGTATTATTACAACCCAAATAAAGCTAGAAATTGAGCCTACATATCCCTACTACATAAATATGAGACTTAAGTGGCTATTTAAGCCCATCCAAGGCTTGAATTAGGTTGACTAAGCCATATATGACTAGCTCTTGGTCAAACCTTCTTCAATTGTAACTTTGGCTTTTACATTTTCAATTAGCACATTAAGTTCTTCCTTCATCTTCTTAGCCTTAGCTCTCATATAATTGGGCCTCTATTGACCCATAATGGATCATCAACAACATCTAGAGGGGGTTTGACTCCATCACCTAGAGAAACCGGAACAACGTGCATTGAGACAACACTTGGAATGCATGAAAATCAGATTCAGTCAAATTCTCAACAGATTAAAGAGACAAGATGCTATCATTACTGAACTATAAAATAGTCAAATTGGTAGAGTTCCTACAAGAAGTGGAAGGCAAATGATGTTGGCATTTCTGAGGGCATTGATGATAGAGCTTCTAGTGGCAAATTTGATCATGTTAGAATTGGTGGCAAAAGAGGAAGGACAAATGATTATGTTGATAAAAACTTGGGCAATATCAAGATGAAGATTCCTTCATTTCAAGGCAAAAGTGATCCAGATGTATATTTAGAGTGGAAAAAGAAAGTGGAATTAGTGTTTAATTGTCATAACAACTCTGAAGAAAAGAAGGTAAAACTTGCTGCTATTAAATTTAATTATTATGCTATTATTTGGTGGGTTCAATTTATTCTAAGCAGGAGAAGAAACAAAGAGAGACCTATTGACACATGAGAGGAGATGAAGTCTATAATGAGAAAGAGGTTTATTACCTTACATTACCATCAAGATTTGTTCCAACAATTACAAAGTCTAACACAAGGGTCCATGACTGTGGAGGAATACCACAAAGAGATAGAGATTGCCATGATTCTAGCCAATGTGGAGGAGGACCGACATGGCATGATTTTTACAAGGTTTGAATCCAGAAATTACAAATGTAGTGTAGTTGCAACATTATGTGGAGCTTGAAGATATGGTGCATATATCCATGAAAGTTGAAAGGCAACTCAAAAGGAAGGGTTCAATCAAACATGGGCAAAGTCATAATTCATCCACTTGAAAATCTAGCTGGAATAAAAAAAATGATAAAGTTGCATCAAAGAGTAAGACCAAGCTTTTGAAGAACAAAATGCTAATTCTCCATTGGTCACAAGTAAAGAACCTATCTAATCTTCAAGAAATAGAGATATTAAATACTTTTAAGTGTTTGGGAAGAGGGCATATTGCATCACAATGTCCAAATAAAAAAATTATGATTTTGAAAGAAAAATGATGATATTGAAACTGAGAGTGAGTCCGAAGATGACAGTGTCTTGCCACCATTATTAGAAAGTGATATAAAAGAGTATCCCGTTGAAGGTGAAACCTCGTCACTAGGCAAGTTCTAAATGTGCAAATGAAGGAAGAAGATGAAGAACAACGAGAGAACGTGTGTAGTATGATTATCGATGGGGGAAGTTGCACTAATGTAGCTAGTACTTTCTTGGTTGAGAAATTATGCTTACCTACCACTAAACATCCTAGACCTTAGAAACTATAGTGGTTGAATGATTATGAGAAAATTAAAGTCCCTAAGTAAGTCAAAGTCTAACACAAGGGTCCAATACTGTGAAGGAATACCACAAAGAGATGGGATTGCCATGATTCTAGCCAATGTGGAGGAGGACCGAGAAGCAACAATGGCACGATTTTTACAAGGTTTGAATCCAGAAATTGCAAATGTAGTGGAGTTGCAACATTATGTGGAGCATGAAGATATGGTGCATATGTCCATGAAAGTTGAAAGGCAATTCAAAAGGAAGGGTTCAATCAAGCATAAAGTGTTTGGGATTCTATCCACTTGGAAATCTAGCTGTAATAAAATTGACGATAAAGTTGAATCAAAGAGTAAGATCGAGTTTTTCAAGAATAAAGATGCTAGTTCTCCATTGGTCAAAGGTAAAGAACCTATCCAATCTTCAAGAAAGAGAGATATTAAATGCTTTAAGTGTTTGGGAAGAGGACCTATTGCATCACAATGTCTAAACAAAGGAAATATGATTTTGAAACAAAATGATGATATTGAAACTGAGGTTGAATTCGAAGATGATAGTGTCTGCCACCATTATTGAAAAGGGATGTACAAGAGTATCCCATTGAAGGTGAAGCCCTTGTCACAAGACGCGCTCTATGATGCACATCAAAGAGTTGATTGTAATGCACATCAAACAAATGATCATTTGTCACTTCTAGAAGGTCCAGTTCAAGACTTCGAGTAAAACATTTCAAGGAAGCACTAAACGGACTAATAGAAGGGCATTTTGCTGATTATGTAAAAGAAGAGATCCGGATAATCAAAGTATCAATCAAGGGTGCATAAATGTGATTGAGCTTATCCATTGATACTTTAACTTGCATGATGGAATGAGTACTCATTCTTATAATAAATGAGTATGAAGACTTGTTGCCCCCGGAGCATAGTTGAGTTGATTACGACAGAGTAGAGTTGCTGAAGTGGGCAAGGGTTGAATCTCGACGAAGCCGAGGCAATGCCCTCCTTTGTCGTGGCCAACTGTAGCTTCCCAATTTACCTTCTAACAAATGGTCATAGAGTCGACCTGTGGGGCCGTTGGGATGGCAGATTCCACTTTATGCTGAAAAGAGTATGAGGACTTGTTTGATGTGGGTTGCTTACTCATTCAATGAGTAAGAGGACTTGCTTGATTTGAGTTGCTTACTCATTCAATGAGCAAGAGGACTAGTTTGATTTGAGTTGCTAAACTATTTAATTGCATGCATGTATTTGTACTCTTAATTGTTTGCATGCACGTATTACTCTTAATGGCTAGTGTGAATGTTTTGTAATCTTAATTACTTCTTCCCACTATATAACGGAGGGAGTATGTTTATGGAAATAACTTTTGGATGAAGCTCTTGTTTGTGCGATCTCTTAGTTCTTGAAAGAACTTTTGAACTTATCGAGTTTGTCTTGTGGCGTTCAAACCTCTGAAACTTATCACCCTTGTGGTATGGCGTTTCTTTTCTCTGTAGTCTTTGGTTCGTTCCATCTCTTTGTTATGAGTTAAGGCTCAAACTCTTGTTTTCTAGTTCTTGGGGTTCTATCCATTGATTGTTCCTGGGTTCCTTCACAATTATTGGTGGGGTTTGTATCATTTGGTATCAGAGCTTCGGTTCTAAGGCAAGTTTTAAATCTATCAATCTATCTTTCCTTGTTGCTCTACTAAAAAAAGGTGTAGTTAAAAAAAAGTGCAGCAAAAAAAGGCACTGTGAAAAAAAAGTGCAACAAAAAAAAGAGGTACTGTGAAAAAAAAGCTCACCCAAAAAAATAGAAAAGTTGCAAGTTCAAGTCAAAGTTTCAAAAAATAGCTTCAACAATTCATTTCTTATTTTTCCTCTTAAATTTCTGCAAGAGAAGTAGCTTGTTCAAAGTCAAAGTTTCAAAAAGTAACTTCAACCATTTATTTCTTATTTTTTCCTCTTAATCTTCAGCTCTTTCATTTTCTCTTAAATTTCTGCCATCTTAAGTTTCTGTGGGTTCTTTTGATTTGTTACGTGATATTTTGATTTGTTCTAAAGTTTGATTAAGAACTAAAGAGATATCATCAAGTGAGAGCACCGTGACAAAAGTGAGTACCCATATTCTCGAGAAAAAAACATGAGTGCTTGTGAGGTTTCTATTATATTTTTTTATAGAAATATCTAATATCCAAGAGGATGGTGCAACTAAGGAGGGTAGGCCACTTCCAAATGTTCAAATACAAACATTGATGGGAGAGATGTGACGGATGATGAGGGCTGAATTAGAATCCATCTATTAGAGGCTGGATAGAGTGGAAGAGGGTACATCGGGAAGACATCTTCAAGATCATTCTACCGTGCCACAACAAAGACTTGCTCAAGGGGTTGATATAGAAGAAGAAGAGGTGGTGGAAGATTTTGTGAGCGCACTTACAACCAGGGTTGGATGGGATATAGAAGAGATAAGAATGGGTATAGAGAAGATAGGCTTGATGGAAATCAAAGGGCTATGACTTGGGAGGTATAGAGTTGAAGATTCCATCCTTTCAAGGAAAAAAATGATCATGAATTTATTTGGAGTGGGAAACTAAGATGGAATGGTGTTTGATTGTCATGATTTTTCAAAACTTAAGAAGGTTAAACTAGTTGTCATTGAATTCAATGATTATGCTATTATTTGGTGGGATCAAGTGATGATGAATCGGAGAAGGAATAGAGAGCAACCTGTGTCCACTTGGGAGGAGATGAAGATGCTCATCTCATGAGAAGGAGATTTGTACCCAGCCATTATTATAGGAGCTTATATCAGCAGCTGCAGAGGTTGTCTCAAGGCTCCAAAAGTGTAGATGAATATTTCATGGAGATGGAGTTGTCCATGATTCGGGCTAACGTGGATGAAGATCGAGAAGCCACTATGGCTAGGTTCTTGAATGGATTAAATCCTGAAATTGCTGATATTGTTGAATTGCAACATTATGTTGAGTTGTCAGACATGGTCCACCAAACACAAAAAGTGGAGGAACAATTCAAGAGGAAAGGATTGGCTACCAACAATACATGGCGGGGAGCTCCAAGAAGGGAGGAGCAACATCAAAACAAGCCAAAGTTTAAAGTCTTCAAGAAGCTCAAACCAACAACATCTGTTACTAAAGGTACTAGCGAATCCATTTCTTTCAAATCTCATGATATCAAGTGCTTTAAATGTCAAGGGCGTGGTCACATAGCCAACCAATGTGTGTGAACAAAAGGGTGATGGTGATAAACGCCCAAGGCAAACTTGAGTCAGAAGATGAGGGTAAAGGAGGATAGTGATGATGAGCAGCATGCTATTGTTGGAGACTTATTGGTGGCTCGACGAGTTCTCAATATGCAAGTTATGGAGGAAGAAGATAATCAAAGGGAGAACTTGTTTCATACTCGTTGCTTTGTGAATAACAAGGTTTGCAACGTTATTATTGACGGTGGGAGTTGCACCAATGTGACAAGTACAAATTTGGTGGAGAAATTGTCACTCCAACTCAGAAACATCCTTGTCCTTATAGACTTCAATGGATGAATGATTGCGGTGAAGTCAAGGTGACAAAGCAAGTCTTGGTAGCAATTTCCATTGGCAAATATGAAGATGAGTTGTTGTGTGATGTTGTTCCCATGCATTCATGCCATCTTTTGTTGGGAAGATCTTGGCAATTTGATCGAAAGGTAACACATGATGGCGCACGAATAGGTATTCCTTTACTCTTGAGGTATATTCTATTACTCTTGTACCTTTGACACTAATACAAATTAGGAAGGATTAGTTGAAATTACAAAGAGTGAATGAAAAAGAGAGAGAAAAAGAAATTGAGAGAAAAGAGTTTTAAAAAGCTGAAAAGAAAGAAAGAAAAATTAAGAAAAGTGTGAATGAAAACGGAAAAAAAGAGAAAGGAAAATAACTTCTATACAAAAAAAATTAGATCAAAAGAGCTTTGTTTTCAAACCAGCTGCCTCTTATACTTTTGTATATGTTGGGTTTTCCGAGCCGCAATAATCGCTTTTTGCGTTGCGGAAACCTCGGAACACCCTTTGCCATTGGATCCGTGCGAAGATAAAACATAAAAATTCTCATGTACATGTTTAAATACCTAGATCTACACTAGATCTACGAGATAAGATCGTTACCCTCGATGCGTGCCCTTCGCGTATCCCGCTCGTCCACGGTGGAGTCGGATCTCGAGAGCTATTCGTGTAGTCTCCTCTATGGTATCCACTCGGACAATATAGGTGGAAAGCCAAAGCCAAAAGGTGTGCTAGCACCTTAACAATATTTGGCCAAGGCTTGGAGGAGAGGGAGAGGAGAGAAAAACTCTAGAAGGAGAGGAAAAATCTCATTCACGTTGGAATGAAAATCACTCCACGTTGAATGAGAAAAATCCAACTTTTTCATCCTCTTGTGGTGGGCCACCACACACCACATCAAAGCTAATTAATCCCTATTAAAAGCCTTAACACCCCATGAGTTACAAACCACAATTGTAACCTCCCATGAGGTGGCATTCATGATGATGTGGAGGC
>JAOBBC010000017.1:2410670-2439047 GCA_025388495.1 Curcuma longa
TCATAATTGCACATGTAGAGATGCTTACGAGTTGTGATCCAATCACAAATTCTCTCATGCTATGAATCGTATTGCGGGCATTCAGTACTCGAGTTTAAGATCCGATCAAACACATATGGAATGTGCACTCAAATAGTAAATTACTATTTATCTAATAAATAGTATAACCGTAAGGCGATTACCTTAAGACACCTCTCAAATCTAACAATTGTTACAAGGGAGATGTTGCCGAAATTTTTTGGACGACCTCCCAGGACGTGACAATTAGTGTATCTGTATGTAGATGGTTAAATCAAAGAAAATATCATGCAACAAGAACATACATACTCCTAAATTGTGAAGAGATCAAATCCTACATAAAGTGAGTTAACTTCTATATTCAATTATTTATCCTCTTATGTTTGTTTATTATATCATATTTCTTAAAATTACCTTCCTTGACGGCTTGCACGAACAATAACTACAACTATAAAATTCATTAATAGATGCAAGTGAGATAAAGAAAAAGTTAGAGATGAAATGTGCATTATAGTTTGAAATCTATATAAGTTAAAGATTAAATTATTTTTAAAGTGTATGATACAATCCATAATTTATATCATAACTACTTTTATAGGTGAAAACCATAGATCAAATGGGCACGATAAAAAGCTAACAGATTTTGCATCAGGACCTCTCCATGATAGAGTCTTCTCTGGTTACTATATCAATGACTTCAAATTTCACATGGCACAATGCGATTCGCATATACTAAGATATAATTCAGGTGTTTATGTAAAAGGATATACGAACAACACTAATACTGAACTTGATTACTATGCCAGACTTGACAAACTCATTGAGGTTGAATATCCTACTTTACCTATAAAAAGGTGTGTATTATTCAAATGTTCATGGTATGATCCAACTCTAAGAATATGAACTAGAATACATTCAAATTACAATTTAATTGAAGTTAATGCAAACAAAAGATTCAACAAGTTTGAACTTTTCAATTTCACGGTACAAGCTGGTGACGTTTTCTAAATTGAATACCCGACGAAGAGAAGATCTAGTGAATAGTTAATAGTTTATTGAATCAAACCTCGCTCGACCATAGAAATGTCAAACTCCATCATGGCCCAAAACCATGATGCATTTTAGAATGAGAAAGTGAAAATACATTCAGTTGATTCACAAATTCAATCCACATCTCAATTACTTGTAGATGTAAATGTCACTTACAAAAAAATAGATGATGGAGAGATGTCCAACGGTGAGGAACTTGATGTACTAATAGAGTTTAGCGATAATGACTTAGAAACTATTAATGTTAATGATTTAAAAAGTAATGATGATTAACTTTTAGGATTAATGTTATTTATTCAGTTATGAATATACTTACTTTTTACATGTAAATATTACTAATTCTACGATATAAAATATTATTATTTTGATTTAATTATTAGTTAGACCATGTATGTGTTATAATATTATTTTATAGATATAATCATGTCAGATAGTTCACTAATACATGATAGTTAGATTATGTTGAGGATTATTAAGGATTAGCATGTATTGATGTTATTAGTAATTTAAATTATCTAATCTTTTATATATTATTTTGAAAATTGATAGTAATTTTTTCATGCAATTTTATTCTCATGGTCATAGTGTATCTACGTACATCACTAAAAAAATTTAAAGAACGAAAGTGTACTTCTAGTTCTACATAGATACATGTAGATCAAGATCTTAAAGATTTTTATTTTCATGAATTTTGATAAATAATTTAAATATTATTGATATTGTATAATATTTTTTAATATTAATTTTCTCGATATTGTTACAAAAAAATATACTTAGGAGGTAGGCCACGAGGCAGAATTTAAAGAAATATGGAACGATTATTATCAAAAGATATAAATGACTTGTTATACAAGTGGAGAAGAAAGGGAACAAAATCATCCTATATATCAGTTGAGATTTGAGATGCATGAAATAACATTTGGGCTGCAGAAAAGTGATAGCGAAAAATTCATAGATTGCTCGAAGCAATAGAAATCCTAAGGTCACTAGCTTGAACACGGGATCCTCAAAGCATACACTAGATTATGATATATTGTAGAGCATGCAATAGATTTGATGAGTTTACAATAAAGTTATATAAAAATTTTATAATTGTTAATCAACTTATTTTAATTTATAAAAAATTTATGTTTGTAGGCAAATACTCTACACAGCCATGGTACTTGTTGGGAGGTATTTCACAATATCTACAAGAAACAAGATGACACTTTTGTCGATGCTCGATCAAAGGTCATTAACATATGATTATAAACTTTATTATCCCTCACATTTAACAATGACTGACTTTATTAATTGTATATTAATAATATGACGATATGACTGATCGAGTTGCACAAGCGTCTCAGCCTACTATAGGAGGAAAGGACTTACATACTCTATCAGATGATATTATAAATGATTTATATTATAAGGTTATCAGTGGAACAAAAAAGAACACCCTTTACAACCTTAGCTCTCAAGCATAGATTGTATATGATCGTGTAATGTCTCTTATGGTCAGTGGTCGTCCTAGTTCTTCATCTATTGAAGTGCAAGTGTTAAGACAAGAAAATAAAAAATTGAGGGATCGGGTCACAACATTAAAGTAGTCGATGGAAGATCGAGTCACGACAGTAGAGTAGTCGATGGACGATTAGGTCAAGACGGCAGTAGAGCGACAAATGCAAGAATTCTTTTCTTGCTATTCTTTAATGTGTCCTACTTTCCAACGTCGTATGGTTTCGATTCATAGGACACTTGAACACTACCGATAAGTAATTTTTCTAAGGTGTGTTGACTTTTAATTTATTTTTTTTATTTATCACTCATAAAACATATAAAGTGACTCTGTTAATTTTTATATTATATGCAGCTCTAATTGTATTATATCTTTTCAGGAATAATATAGATAAAATATCTGTATTTAAAAAATTAAATTTGATACTATATTCTATCATTAAGGTATGTATTTTTTTTAAAGCATGCTAAACTTGTGTCTATTAGTTTGTGTATTCTTTTGAGAAGTAGTTTTACTTTTATGTATATCTATTTTAATGTTAGATTCATATATGAGCAGGATTCTTTCAAAATATAAAATGTAGTCCCAGTTTGAACCATGTGCTTGTTTTATTTAATAGTCTATCGTATTTTACTTACTGCAAGATTGGACGATGAGATGTTTTAGATTTTTAGCAAGATTTGGTGTGATGGTTTTGAATCATATATGTTCTTGTTTTTTTATAAGTGATGATTGTATTATTTTTGAAACATGACTTGTTAAATATTGTTTTGTTGTTAAACATATCTTGGTTGGTTTGAATGTTGCTTTGTTAATAAATGAGGATTTTGTTGTTGAATGATGAAACTTTGTTATTATCATGGATGAGTTTGTGAACGTTGAATGTATTGTCGTTTGTGAGTGTTAAATATATTGTGGGTATATTGTAGATATGGTTCGTGATATTATATTATTTTTTAATAGGTTATTGTATTGTATCGTGGATATTGCAATTTTGATGTAAACAAATTTAAATTAGGAAATAAATGGTAGATGCTGCTAAAATTCTAAAGAAATTAACTATGGAAAAAATATTCCATTACTAAATTTAGCGATAGAAAATAATTTAGTAACAATAAAAACTTACGACCCTTTTATTTCCGTCACTAATCAATCGCTAACTGAGTTTAATGACCAATTAGTGATGAAAATTTTCATCACTAATCAGGTTAATTCTTGTAGTGGTTGGATGGTTAAATTTTATTATCAGTCAATCAAAATTTTTAGTTGGTTAACCGACTCTGTTGTTTGGTCAACACTTATTCCAAAATCAACCTTATCAACCAAACTACATTTGTTGGTAGACTAAACCTCATATAAATTGTCCAAAGGCCTAATTAACTTGGGTCAGCCTAGCCTACCCCTGTATGAGCCCATTCCTTCTATGGTGTGGTTGGGAATGATTTTGAGGTGTTAGACATGTGGCAATTTGGTCTTCCTGCTATTATCATTTTCTAGTAGAGTGTACATGTATCCCTTCTCAAGTTGTTATATCACTGATTTCATTACTGGTACAAGGTGCACTTCGAACATATAGATGGTCGATTAAATTTATTTGCTGACACCTTGTCCAGATTAATCACGGAACCAGAAAGAATTGTTGTTCTTACTGAAGAAGAGGAGTCTACGGCCATAACTCAACAGGAGGAAGCTTCAGCTTCCACTAAGTACCCGTTACTGACAAGGTATAAAAACCTTATCTGTGAAACATCAAAAAGAATATTGTATAAAGAAGAACACAACAAACAGAAAGAAATGACCAGCATTGAAGAACAGGCTTTAAACCACGTTCTTTCCCGTATGCATGAGCTCATGGCACACAACATTAGTTTATATAGCTTAATATTAAATTTTCTTTGATCTACTTCTTGATATTTGCACTTGGCTTTTAAAAAAAGAAAAAAAAATCCCGTTCTTGGTTGTTTAACCTATTTATTTCATATCTTTGCCTTCTGCGTGAATTTGTTCCTCTTCAATTTGCTACAACTTGTAATGATTATTTATATTATTACTATTAAAACAAATAAGTTGACTTTATGTACAACTTTTCAATAATTTTATTATGTATGATCAAACTCAAATACAAGAATGAATCCAAGAAAATCCGAACGAAAGGAAATATAATTGCTAGTTGGTGGGGAAGGAGCAATAGATACTCACAAAGAGTTGAAATTAGAGCTACTTGCTTTTTCTTAATTATATTTAGACATTAAATGTACAATCTTGCAAGTAGTCCATGTGTTTAGATATGTTTTATAGAATATATATAGCAGTAAATTAACTTTCACTACAATTGAAAATCTAAATATTTGGAATAGTCTAGTACAGAAGATGATGAGCATTCCCCCTTGAAACACTATTCCTTTTGGTGTAATGTATGGACACGAGCACTTATGAGGCAAGCATGCATGGGCTGGCTGGCTCACCAGAAGTATTGGATGAAAGACAAGACAAGATTGTCATCCAAACTTTATTTTATAGTTGGTGAATCATTTTATGGACGTATAGTTGGTGATAATTAGAGTCATCTGCGGTATATATATATATATATAATTAAGTCACTGGGGCAAAAAGCAGGCAAGCAAGCTATGCCAAGGTAGGTGGTATCCAAATGTAGCCGTGCGTTTGCACGTATCCTGCTTTGGCCAGTAACTCATCTGCCTCTGCAGGACCCCGGCTACCCGCTTTGTATGCAATGGGCTTCACTTTTCCCTCGTCGATGTGGTGAAGAAGAGGAGTAAATATCTCCCACGCCACCTGTCGCACAGATGATGCAACGACATACAGTTTGTTTAATTAAGAACCAATTAGTTAGAGTTAGTAGAGATCAAGCTTGCTTGATACGTTGGCTTTTGATGTAATAATACGTACTCTTAGTTCATCTCTGCGCACAAAATGCTGCTGATCTCCCCTTATTCTGCAACAATATAATGAACACTAACCGTTAATGTAATGCAAGGCTCTCAATGGTCAGATGCATATATATTTGCTTCCAGCAAAAAAAGGACCCAAAAAAAAGTCATTCACTCTAGAATTGCAAGTTCTGTCTGGAAGGAACAACTAGCATATCGATCTGCTATGGAGTTTGGAAAGGAAAATCATGCTTTTGTGAGATGGCAGAAACATTAATTCAGTCATTTCATTGTCCAGATGTTGTCCCTTAAAAAATTGTTCTGGATCTAATGATTGTTCCAACCATCATATATATACAAAGAATATCAAATATATTCTACAACTTAGAACCAAATACAGTACTAGCTAGTCATATATTGGTGTTATGGAAACTAGTTAAGTGGAAAGATTTCCTTAGATCAATCAATTTGGGATTTTGAATTTCCCTGCCTCATGTTGGACATACTAGTAATATATTATATTCATTGATAATATATGGACTACAGGAGCAAGGGAGGATAACCAAATTATTCCCAGTCTAATATCAAAGTCAATCCCTCACCTCTGACAATGTTCGGCCTGAGGGAGCTTAATTCTTAAAGAGATTAGAAAGTGAGAATAAGAGGATATAAACCTCTTAAATATTGAAACCTTTACACCAAACCTAAGTTAGGGTCTTGGGTATTTTGGACTACATTGAGTTCCCTCGATCATTTGCCACAGTCAACACATCAAAGTTGTGATTTCCTGGTTGATCACCATCACTGACATTCCTCTACCACGATTCCTACCATTGACACATCAAAGCAACAATTTCCTAGTGATTTCTAGTTGGTCTCCCTACCTAATAGCCACTGCCAGAAGTTTTCTCAATCAGTTACGAGGCAACCATTTCCTAGCCACAATTTCATTGAGTTACGATACCAATAATAAGAAAAAGTATTCTATTCATCTTGCATAGTGAATCAAATGAAAATATGTGACTATTTGACTACCTTGTCAATGTAAAAGATCTCTTTCAACCTCACGATTTAAACTCTTGACCTGTGTTGAATTTTGATTTATAATCAGAACAATATGGTTCGATATCATATCATACCATGCCAATATAGTTTTGGTATTTTTAAATATAAAATATATTAATTAAAAGTAAAAATAAAATAATTTTAAAAAGAAAACAAAAGAAAATTATAGGATCGCAACGCCTCCGTATGGTAAATAAAAAATAAAAATTTTATTATATATTTTCAAAATTAAAACAAATAATATATATATATATAATTAATGGGATAGTTTTATTAGGATTTGATTAAGCCTGTTTAAATTATATATTTATAACTAAAAGTTGATTGAAATTATTAACACAAGTGTAATTATTAACCTAAATTTTTTGCATCACTCGCGCGCCCGTAGGCATCCCGCCGCTACCTGCGCGCCTATGGATGTCCCCGTCGCAACCTACGGAGATTGCAGTGGCCTCCGCAACCCCTGAAAGTCGCCGCGAGATCTCGACGCCTCCGCGACAACTCGTGGTACCAGTGTAGGGTGGTGGAAAGGAACGACACATTTCGTCCGTTTCACCCAACACAGAATGAAATTTTAAACCATGCTCAACTCTTCTATCATTTTGAAAAAATGATCCTAGATATTTAAAACTCTTAGTTATAGATAATTCATCATCTCCTACTATGTCTAATTTTGTTAAACTTAAATTCTATATATTCTATCTTTACTAAACCTAGGACATTTCACTTTCAGTGTTTCCTACCAAGATTCGAGCTTAGCATTTACTCTTTCACGCGTCTCATCTACTAAAATAATATTATCTACAAACAACGTACACCATGATAACTTGTCTTGGATGTATCCAGTGAGTTCATCCATGATTAGCATAAAAAATAGACTTAGAGTTGGTCATTGATATAACTCTATCTTTATAAGAAATTATCCAATTAATCCATCGAAGTCTTCACTCTTTTTATTGCATCCTCATATACATAATTATTTCAATATATGTTATACAACATCTTCCTTTACTAGATTCTCCATATAATTTCCCTCGAGATTACGTTATAAGTTTTTTCTACATTGATGAATACCATGTATAAGTCTTTTTTTTTTCTCGATACTTTTCAATTAGTTGTCTGAGAAGATATATATCTTTTATTATTAATCTTCTAAGTATGAATCTAAATTGATTTTCAATCACTGTAATCTCCTTAATTTTTTTTACTCTTTCTTAAAGTTTCGTGGTATAACTTATTAACTTAATGTTCCTATAATTCGCTTTATATATCTTCTTTATTTTTATATGTTAGGATCAAATATATAAATTTAAAAACAAATTTTTGATCATAGGGGTTAAATGTAGAAGATCAACCTTATATTGTCTGCACAATCCGAACTCTCATTAGGCAAAGAGGTGCTAGCGTTAATGAAAGGAAGAGACAGTACTCATTGTTTCAAACAATGACTAGGGAGGAGATGGTCAAACACCCTGAGGGATTAACACCTACAAAAGGAGGAAGGTTTGACTAGTGTTTTTTTTAAGGTCACACCTCACGCAAATCATGTATCCCTTTTTGTCTCATCTCATGAAGCACATGTAAGTTGTAGATAATTTTCAAATTTTAGGAACTAATTTTGCTTAAACTTAAAAGCTTGTTAATTAGGAATCAATCTTCTAATTAATCTAAAAGTAAGGAAATATATTAATTTACAGAATTAAAAGTCTTAGTTGATGTACTGTGATATGTGATTTCATTAAAATTTACGTTTTACAAATTCAAACTCATAAAATATCATCCTACTCAATCTGATTGGGATGCTCTCGACTCTGATATGTAGTCTTTTGAGACTTAGAAGTAACATGAGAATTATAGGTGTGTACAATACTTCTAAATGAAAGGGGAATTAATGTATGATCGATTTCATATAATTTTTTTTTCTAATTATACTTGTATCTTGTGAAAAAAAGATAAAAAATATTTTGTGGAACCAATTATTTCATTTATTTATAGATTGCATTTAAGTAAGAAAAATATCATGGTTATAGAAGTCTATCAATCACATATATGCGTTAAGGGACATCTTGACATAACCATAGAGGTAAATAAGGGTCTAAAATATCCAATAGAATAATATATAGACAAGTAAATATATCCTTTATAGGTTCTAAAGCATTCTTTTAAGGAGATTCATCCATTTTATTATATGTAATTCTTAAAAGCAACCAAAATGAAGAATGGAGGACTGCTCCTTAGTTTAGTGGAAACTTGAGTAGTTCCTTGTTTGTAGGCTTTTTTGAACAAACTTTTGAAATAAAAATCAATTCCTCTTTCTGAGATAACTACCTGAGTTGAATAAACAGATACCTTCATGCTTGATTTTAAAGGAGGAATCCAACCCTACCCAACAGGAACCTCTTATAATTTTTTTTTTCAAAATTGGTTTTATCTAAAATAATTTTATACACTTTTATATATTGGCATTTAAAGTTCACACTTAAAATTTATTTTTTAAATAAATTTCAATTTGATTACCTTAAATTTAATTGAGCGAAAATAAATCTTACTTAATTCAAATAAAATTCTATATTAATTAGATAAGATAATTAGGTCTTAACTTTTTAATAACTAAGATACTTACCTCTTAATTATCCAGTTGATCTCTATAAACATCACATAATGAGATCTCGAGTCATATGTGTGTGACTCCATAGGGTCCTAGCAACGTTGGAAGTAGACCTACCGATCAAAACTTTAGAACCCACATAAAGACCCTCTTTATCTTCAGGTACACAAGTCTTGATGGCCTCTAACAAATCACTAGAAATGGTGCATTTCACAAATGGATGATTGTGTAATAGAATTTTCTTATCGACTTATATTATGATGTGCCCCTAGGACTTAATTAGTAGTTACCTAATAGGACACATTTTAGAATTATAAGAAATATCGCAATAACAAATGTATATACAACTCTTTCAAGGGTTCATCCCACAAACGTTGAAGTGGATCCTCCTTATGAGATGATAATGTTAATCTCCATGTCTATAAGTTTAAGATCAATTAGTATTATCATAGAGCAGAAACATAGCATGAATTGGTCCTACCGCAAAGTCAATATTCTATCTCAAAATCACAAGCAGTACATACTCTTGGACCTTTTATTATAGCTTACTAATTGCATGAAATAATGAAACTGCTAGTAAAAAATATCTCCAATAATAATGTGTGATAACAATGATTTTCGTTCTCTTTACATTATTACTAACAATGAGCTTATATTCAACAATGTAAACCATATGGGTATATTTGTAATATTTTATATCAATATATAGGTAAAGAGGTGTCTATCTAGGGTTAAATGTTGGGAGAATCCCCCAATATAACCCTCCTTATTATTCATAGGATTTCAAAAATTAAAGGACCTTTATTAACAATTTCAAAATAAAGACTTCAGTAGTGAACTCATAGTGCATCCTTAGGTTTCTCCCTTATGAGAGATACTTAAATTTTTTTTTAACATAACTATGTACTCAATAAGCTTGAGATTGATATGTTGGAAACCAAACCTTGACACTCCTATGGATCCTGATATGATACTACCTTATTGTTTCAAGACCAGAAATTTCATTTATAGTCTATTTTAATTTCAAGAGATCCCACACATGGTCATGAGGAAGTAGTGAATTTTTGTGTTAACTCAAGAATGCGATTAATATTGTACCTCAGAAATGCGATAGGAAAATGTCTTTTATTTCGTAATCAAGCTAGGTTATCTTTGCCATTTATGATATAACGACGTAGATTGGATAGACTCTCAGATAGAAGATGATCCATATGACTACTGTATTCTTTTATGAGAATATGAGAAACATGATTTTTTGGAAGACCGAGAAATAAATGTCACAACCATCCTAAGCGCAAAGCATAATACAGGGCTATGACTTCAACAGCATGCATATATGAGACACGTACTGCTCGGAGGTAGGATAACCTAATTATTCCCAACATTATTCAAATTTCCTTCTAAGCTATTAGATGTGAGTTGTTCTCTTAAAAGCTTTACATCTTTTGAACTTGATCAGTCGTACAACACTGCAAAAATTACTTGAGTACTGCTATGACACTGGGTTTGGTGTAAGACTTCTACTATACCATCTCTTTTTTTTATAATTTTTTCTGTATCTTATAGACAACTTAAATTGGATAAGTGTTTTATTTTGATGATAAAATTAGCAAGTTAGAAAAGTCAATCAACAGTAACATCTCTAAGTAATGATATGCAGAACATTATCTATCTGGAGCATCAACAAGTTCGTATGAGGTTGGTCATTTTCACATGAAAAATGCAGAAAATCAGATAGTAAAATAGCTTACGTGTCCAAGATTAACCGTTCGTATGCCTCAGGAATTTTGATGTCTTGATACCTAAGCCCATATGATAAATCTAGTTCACTCTGTATTGTTGACATTTCCAGTCCAGGTTTCTTAACCTGCAAAAGAAAATTAGCATCACAAGGGTTAAGTCATAATATGATGCCCCAAACAAGACTTCTCATATTCTGGTGATAATGCAGAAGTCCAGGAAATAAACCGTTTACAGTCTCTGCAGTCTAGTGCATTTTGTTGGATAAACAAGAAAAGTTTCATTCCTCCTACAAAGTACATACAAATAGGCTAAAGATGACAGTTAGCTTCACAAAAGAAGCTAATATGTGATAGAATTGCCAAGGCAAACTATTAATTCAACACAAATTGGCATCTTATTCTGATTCCAATCAATAAGCATTATGAAATAAAATATATATATATCTACGTACAGTAACTATATTCTACTAAGTTTGAACAAATATCAAATTTGTCATTTATTGGAAATATAAGATAAATAATATAGAGTATAATTTATATAATGGTTTAAAGGGTGGTTTTAAAATGCTCCCAAGGTTTAACATCATTTTGAAAATGCCTCCTAAAATTTCATTAATGCTAAAATGTTCCCTCTCCATTAATGAGTCAGCGAATTGGGTAGAAATTGAAAAAGGGTAAAATGGGTTTCTCAATCTTAGAAGAAGGGGGGTATTTTGACAACAAAATGAATGAATGCATTGGAGACTCTTTAATATTAATGCATTTTGAAAAATCTATTAAACCTTAAAAAGTAAAATGTTATTCACGGTTGGTTCGACCAACATAAATGGAACTTATTGTTCCACCAATCAACTTGCACATGGAATAAAGTCAAGACTTGAGGTGCAGAAGCCAAATGTAAGGGTAAGGGTAGAAGTACAAGGTGTGAGCAAGAGTAGAAAGCCAATTTTAAAGAAATTACATATCAAACTAAATTCATTGACTTGAGCCTCCCTAGTTCGCAAGGTGCCTAATGGTACCCAATTCTTTATACGACTACAATTCAAGTTTCTCGAAAGGCCTTGGCATGGCGAATCTGTTTACTGACCATTGTACTTAAGAAATAAAGCAACTTACTAGTGCACAAGTTATAACACAGTTTGCGATGGTTGCTCTGTAGAGTAGTGCAAGGCTTAGAGTTGATATTGGCTCAGTGTGCCCCAGTAAATAAGTTAACGTTCTCATCCATGCAAAGAAACTCATTGCTGAAAGCTTGATGTCAAATGCAGAGAAACTTGGTACAGAGAGATGCACGAGAATAAGGATGGGTGGTTATTGTCAAAGGAGAATAGTGCCTCATTTGTAACAATTTTAATTTGATTCATCTTCAATTCTTTTTAAAATTTATTAGTAATTAAAATATATATGTAATTTTGTTTATTCTTATTTCTATTATCTTCACATTATCACTTTATTAGATATGACCATGTATTCAATGTATGAAATTGTAACACAACAATTTAGTATCATATGGTGAATTGTGGGCCAATAGAAGTGATTTCTAACCGTAGATGAGTTACAATATTTTAGGCTAATTGTTGGGTTTGATAAACTAATGGGTTGGTTCATTCATCTAAAATGTGTATCAATAATGGGTATCATAAAGAACCTAATCCAAGAGGGGCTGGAAAGAGATTTTGTGGTACGAGGTGATATTGATGAGGACATCAAAGCCTCAAGTGGGAAGAGATTGTAACAACCCCAACGTAGTCCTACATGGTGAGTTGTCATTGTTGGGATCAGTTCTCTCATCTAAAAGGGTCATGACATGTTATACCTATAAAACAAAATGGAATTAAATTTAATTTTACTCAATAGAGGGATTTTTCAAGATATCTAAAAGAGAAGAAAACAAAAAAGGAGTTACCTGAGGATGAGGAAGAGGGCTTGTGAGGGGTTGGCTGCTTCCATGATCCTCTTGAGGTAGCAATGACCACGACCTCCATAAGGGGTGTCACCTCATCGTCCTTGAGTGAAAGTATCTAGCATAGATAGGCTATTCTTGATCTTTCTCTTCTAAAATTATTGTGTTAGAGGTCACCATGCATCCCTTCCCTCATCATGATCGTCCAACTTCCCTAACCATCATCGACCTCATCCTAGATGTGCCTCTTTCACTTAAAGTACCCCTCCCCTACATTGCAATTGGCCATCTACTTCTCTTATCCTCACCATTGGAGTTCCTATGCTCATTGTCTCTTTTGATCATTGCATTCTCCCTTCAATGACAACTCACAAAGATTCACATCACTATACACCATGGCTACACCGATAGGTTCATGACTACTGTCTAGGACAATTATTGCACCACCTCATCGATTTGACCATCTAGCCCAATCTTTTCTCCTTTGACATTGATATCTCATTTGTTCCTTTAACATCGACGACACTATCTAATTCATGCCTTGCCCAATCTAGCATCTTTCTATCTTACCAACAGAATAACACTAGTGAACCACAACTCTTCTTTCTCCTATATTGTCAAGGACTTCCAACCCTATGAGACAACAAATTCTTGCAGATGATCAATGTGATACTTGATAAAGCAAGTTGGTAAGAGGAAAAGAGTCTTTGTAAAATCTACCTTTCTTATATTATAAATAGAAGGGTAACTCATGTGTTCATCATAAATGCCAAGAAACAAAAGGGAATCAAATTAAAGTGGAAGATTAATTGCTTTCCAATGGAAGAAAGAAAAGAAAGGAGAAGAATAGGGTAAAAACAAGGAAAAAGAATTTCACCCCCTTGTTTACCGTAACTAATTTGACAAAGATGAAAGCAGTGGGATTGAGATCCAAATTGTATCCATGAACTTGAGATGATTCCATTTCCTTAAAAAGATTTAGAAGAATAAACAAGGAAGAGCACTAAAAATTGTGCTTTCCTTTCTTTTTCAATGAGATTCATTAGAGTAAACACAACATAAAGCTCCAACCGATTCATCTCCTAGAGTCCCATGACTTATCTAATGAGCCACCATGACTTCTTTTATACTAACTTTCATCACCAACCATTTTGGCTGATCATCAATTTATAGCGTCTTGTCACAAGGTTGAATACTTAGTCTTCCACAATAAATAGTCTTTATTCTAGTTTTTCTAGAGTGATATAGTTAATCATTTCTCCTCCCAAACTAAAAGCATCATATATGATTAACTTCATCCACAAGTATCTTTTTGTTAACATTTTATCAAATGTACCATCTTGTGAGAACATGTAAATTATCTTTAGGCTACGTGAATTGTCTTATCTTGCAGTAATTTATGGATGTGTTCTAGGTATGCCATCATCTCAATTAAAATCTACAGGGTCAAATTGAAAATTAACTAAATGATATTTTTAATTTGAACTTAGTTAACTATATTTAATTTTGCAAGAGTTGTCAAAGTAAATTTGGAGTAGGAATTAATTTTAGAATAATTTTGTAAGTGTTGTGAAATTATTAAAGATTTATAATTTTCTATGATTCCAAAAGTAATTAGTGGATAATAATATGGATTGGATCCTTGAGATGCAATCATTAAGCTTATATCTTATTAATACGATACACTGGTTAAGATTAGCTCTCATAAACCTTCATTGAATAAGATCTCATGGATAAGGATAAAAAAGAAGCTCCGAGAATGAGGAAAAAAAGGTCCTAGAATGAGGATAAGAGAGTGTTTTCTTAGAATCTTCTAGAAGGCTTGGGAAGAAAGAAGGGTCAATACTCTAATGCATGGTTTGAAATCTCATATCGTACCGGGTGAAATAGTCAAAAAGCATATCATTCTGGTAAATCACCGAAACAAAATACCACTCAACACCAAGATTTAAAATTTTGAGTTGTGTCGTAGTTTCGATCTTTGACTAAAAATATACTGTTCCATGATCGTGCCAACACTCCAATGCATGGTGTGGATAACAAATTAGAGGTTGAAGGAGGAAGGAGATGAAGCAATGAAAGAAAACATTGTTTGTGCTGAGTGGTATCGAGTTTCAATAATTTATCGGAATGATATATTTCGACTGTTTTACCCGACATAGTATAAGATTTAAAACAATGCTCAGTACAGACTCCTTCCTATGTTCCATCTCCTCCACGTCATACATCGAAACATCGACATGATATCGAAACATTATCATTTCAGTCAAAGATTGAAAATTTGGTACGACTCAAGATTTTGAACCTTGCTCTAATGTGTATTAGAAACCCAAAGCTCCAACTTGGATCTAAGCTAAGACCATTCCTTCACTGCCTCTCTATCTCCCCTTGTGGCTGGTTGTCACACCTCTCATAGCCGTTGATCATCCTTTCTCTCATGCAAACGAACATTAACACTATTGTGTTACATAGAAGATCAATTTGCATAAACAAAGTAGAGGGTGTAATTGTTTTAGCATGTCTTCTACAGGTATGACGAAATTGTTTTGCCAATTCTTGCAAATTTATGATTTCATCTCTATTCAAAGAGAAAGTAAATATGAAAATTGAAAATATTAGTTTCTTCTATTTTGGATTCCAACAATTAGCATATCATCAATATACATATAGACACACTATTACATATGCCTCGGGTGTATACTTTATTTAGACACATTTGTTGCATTGGTTAATTTTAAAATTCATTTGACGACATCTTTTAGTTCTTGTTTAAGTTCATGCAATAATTTAAGAGAGTCCAAACACATTAGTCCCTTAAGCCGAAACAACAAACTCTTTCATGTTGATATTCTCTTCTAACTCACCATTCAAGAAGGTTCTCTTAACATCCATAAAAAAAAACCCTTAATGTGGTGTATTACTGCATTAAAATTTCGAAGGAGATTATCATAGTCGTAGATTAGAAGGTACTAGAATAGTTAAAGCCTTCCTTTTGTTTATATCCCTTGGCTTCCTTTTGTTTGTATCCCTTGGCTAAAAGTCTAGCCTTGTATTTATTAATCAACATATTGGTCTTAGTGCTTTCTCTTTTGAATCCACTTATAGCTCAACAACTTATTATCTAGTGGAAGATCTACTAGTTTCTAGGTATGATTTTTCAATGTGGATTCTATCTCATTACTTATAGCCTCCTTTTAAAAGTTGCCTTTAGGCTCAATAGTGCTTCTTGAGTGTTCTCAACTCATTTTCTAACACAAGTCAAAAAATCAAGTTCAAATGTTTTAGCCACCTTATACTTTTGTTGTGTTCTTTATTAGTTAGATAATTGGCAATTGTAGATTCTTTCTTGTTTTATGTAGAAAGACGTCTTCATGAAATATTACTTTCCTTGATTTGTTAATTTTAACTTTATACCAGTCTAATATTTCTAATTTATGAACCAAAAACTTAATCATCTAGGCCTTAATTTTAAATTTGTATGCATAGGTACTTTTGTCTTAGCCAAACACCTCCATCTTTTTAGATAATTGCAGGAAGATTATGGCCTTTCTACAAGTCATAGAGTCTCGTCCTTATTCCTGTGTTAAGAATGTAGTTGGCCAAGAAGATAATTTAACCACCTACATTCTGGGATCTAGATCTATGGGTGATCCACAATCATTTTGTTAAGTTTATTTTCAATTTTATTCTTATAGCATTCAAACACTTTAAGGACCTCGTCGTTATTTCTTAAAAAGTAGATATACAGTAATATCATAGATAAAGGTGATGAAAGTAGCACTATTTTTTCTGGGCTTGCAATCTTGAACATTGATGAGCTTCACATAAAGAGCTCACATCTGGAGATTGAGGAGTACAAGGAGAAGATCTCCTTATCAGCACAGATGTACCAAGTGGCTCTAGTGCCAAGCCACCACTCTCCTAGTGTATCCACTATATTGGCTTTAAAACACCATCATGGAGAGCATAAGTTGCACCCTCAGTAGTGAGACTATCTTCCATGGTCAAGTGCATCTAATTTCAGAAACCGTGTAACTAATTGTTGGCTTTCTCTTTTGGATAGGCAATCCTTGGCCTTGCTTGGTACGTCATTATTAGAATGTTATTATTTCTTGCTAGTGCCTATTCAACTAGTTGGGTTCTTACTTCCATTTGAAACATTCCTTCAAAGTTGAACAATAAGTCTTCAAGTCTTACCTTTTTGAATTTGTGCTTGATATAGTTTTTACAATCCTCCCATATTAGTGGCAGAAGTCCCTTGCATTATTATTTGCAATTTTTTAACTTGGCTCATTATGAACTTGCAATCCACCATCTTGTAGTGCAAGAACCTCCTAGATATTGATTTATTAGGACATCCTTCACTATATACTTCTTATTTCAATTCTCCCATAAAGCTTTGGATGTCTTCACCGTGTTGTACACAATGTAGAATTTTATCATCAAGCCATTGAGGATACAATTATTCCATAGGTCCGGATGAATTAAGATAATATTATTATTATTTTTTAGCTTGTGTTAATAGAAGATAATATTAAAACTTTACCATAGCAGATGGAATATAAAATTCAAATTTAAGTATATAGTTTTTTCTTCATCTTCTTCCTCTTTCCACCTCCAATTTGCCATCAACATGATATATTAGAATATCAATGCGATACTAAAATTCAAACAGTATCATTCTAATCAAAGATTGAAATTCTAGCATGGCTCGAGATTTTAAATCTTAGGTAGGAAGCTTTACTTGAGTGCAAGCATCCGACAAGGGTATGCTCTAAGGATAAATTAATGATACTAAAATTCAAACAGTATCATTCTAATCAAAGATTGAAATTCTAACATGGCTCGAGATTTTAAATCTTAGGTAGGAAGCTTTACTTGAGTGTAAGCATCTGACAAGGGAGAGCTTGACAACAAAAGCTTTGGAGGAAATAAATTAGACAACAATATTAATGTAATTTCAGGTTTTCTCTCCTCTTCGTCAAGGAATACAAGATAAACAAAGGAGAGGGATTCCTTCCCCTTTCTCTCCTCTCTGTACTCCCTCTCCTTTATCTCCTCCCCATCCCATTAATGTAAGAAAACCTAAAACTAGATGGTTTTGCCTTGCATACACATACAACTTATCACTAGAGGGGTTCTTTTGAGGCTTCTTCAAGTAAAAGGAGAGTAGGTCAATCAACAAAATCATATACAATGAAGCCTAGGCATTAATTTAGCGTGACAATGTCATCTTTAGAATGGAAAAGTAGAAGTGCCCCTCATTTCACGATTGGCTTTAATCATGCATTCTACAAATTCATAGATGGACAGTAGAAGAAGTAAGGTTGATAGGATTTTAAAAAGTATAGCGCAAGAAGAGGTGCATCAACAACATGTTCCTTCAATAAAAAAAAAAAGACAACCTGGTGTACGAAACTCCTACCATGCGGGGTCCCAAGGAAGAGTCTATTGTATACAACCTTACCTTACTTTGCACGAGGTTGTTTCCGAGATTCGAATCCGTAACCTTTAGGTTACATGGCAGCAACTTTACCGTTGCACCAAAATTCCCCTTCAACATGTTCCTTCAATAGTCAAATTCTATTATTAACAGAGTAGCCATTTATTTTCTTTATTCTCAATTCTCTCTTTGAAGTTATTTCAACTAGAACACTAGTGAAATTAGCAATAAAATTTTTGACACTGTTTCTCTCTCTGTATACTAGCATAGCCTCTAATTAGCTTTCATTCAAATTAGAAGGATGATAGTCATTATGTTCATCCCCTCAATGTAGTTGAATGTTTTAACTATATATATACAGACATAGATACATATAAAATTGTTGTAATAGAGCTTCATCTCCTTCGGGTGGTGAGCTTGTTATCTTGTCAGTGACTCAACACAATAGAATTATTACAGATTCACCTGGACGTAGACATTTGGCCTTGGCACACATCTAGGATAATGAATTTGCATAACTTGAAATGCTTGCTAATTGAGCTAATGTATTGTAAAAGTGATAATAGTTGGTGGGCAGCTAGGTGATATCTTTACCTTGTTTAAGTACAAGTAGTTAATGCTTGTTTAAGCATATATGACTTTCTTACTGTTGTTATTACTTATATTCTTATTTACACATATTTTGCTATTCTCGTTTGTTATTATTACTTGATTTAGACAAATACCCCTTAGTGTTGTTTCCTCTGGATGCTAAGGTTGGAGGAGGCTTTAGACTAAATGCTCAGAGAGGGAATTTGCAGTGTCAAGAGGGAAAAAAATCCTACTCAAATGTTGTGGTGATATTCAATATGTTGTGCTTTCTTTATTATAGCAATCCAATTTTTAAATTTGATTTGAACTCCATATTCATCCATTGGCATTTTGAAATCTTCCATTGCAATAAACCAACTATCAATATCATTTATAAGATAATATTTTGTCCTAGCTTTTCAATACGTAAAATTTGTGATGTCAAAGAAGGGTCGATGTACCACACTATAGCCCTCTTGTATCGCCATATCTTAAATGAACTCCATAGACAATTAGTCCCTAGGAGTAACCTAGCTTTAATACCACTTATTCCTTAGGAGTAACCTAAATCTGATACCACTTGTTGGATCGATATGAGGCTAGGGGGTGGTGAATAATCGGATCATCTACAAATTGATTAGTACGTAGCAAAAAATATAAAATATTAAAACAATTAACGAACAATGCTAACAAAAAATTATTTTGCGTGGTTTGGAACTCTCAACTCCTACTTGACAACCTATGACTCTTTAGTGAGTCACTCCTCAAAGGCCACTATTTTTTCTCCTTCTTAGACACCTTTCAGAAATGGATAAATCTTTTATAATTCATTCTTATAAATAGAATGTTTGGCACAAGAATAAAGTTACAGGTAGAACATGAGAAATAAGAAAATAGCTGACACAATGGATAGAGTATAAGCACTTTTCACCCTTCATTTTTTTTCCAACAAAAATATAGTCAACTATTTCAAGCTTCCAATTAACCAATCCCCATTCATACAAGCTTCATATGAGCTTTAATGGTAGCTCCAATTGACTTAATTTGACATCAGCCAAATGATCTTATTGAAGTTTCTAAAACATCACCTATTGTAGCAGAATAAACATTCTTCAATTGACTCAATCTATTGTCAATTGATTGTTCTTGTAGAAGCTTTGAGATCATCGACCGTTTAAAGAGAATAACCATTCCTTTATAACAAAATAACTCTTTCTTTAATCGACTCAATTTCTCATCAGTTGATTGTTCACATATCAATAAACTACTTAGTCGTCTGTCTTCTAAAGAGAGAACCAAAAATATTCTTCTCTTTTTTTTTCATATTACCTAACCAGTCAACTCAAGTCTCAATCAACTGAAAGTTATATTTCACTCGACTGTATCATCGACTCAACCACTTCTAACATATAGTCTGTGCCAAAATCTAGTCCCACAAATAACCATTGATACAAGTGAACTCAACTTTCAACTTCACCTGAAGTTACATTCCTCCAACATTTCTCATGACAAGATTGCTTCTTGCTTCAAATCTTCCTCGTCTGCTAGTACTTGGTCACCCTTGACCTATTGAGACTTTAATTTCTCAAGCATCTGGTCACCAATGACTAGTCGGGACTCTCTTTATTGCACTTGCAATATTTATGTCAGTAACTTGTACTTGCTCACTTATTGCACCATATTAATAATTACAACATAGTCTAACATAAATCTTTATCTAACGTCATCTTTGACTAGTCAGAACTTCCTTTATTTCATTTGTAATATTTATGCCACTAACCTGCACTTGCACACTTATCACGCCACATTAGTAATTCCAACATAATCTAACATAAACCTTTGTCCAAACATCAAAACATGCTTAAGGGCATGATCACACCAACAACAAGGTCAATGCTAGAGTTGTACATTCTTTAAGATGTTATTGTCTTGCCCACTTACTTATGATTATAGACTCATTACCTAAGATGTAATGACCTTCACCCACGAACAAAACTCAAAATTTTGAGACTTGTCGAACCTTCAGCGCTTGGAACTCTTTAGAGAAGGAGATTAGAGAAGAAAATTCCATAGGAGAGAAATTAATCAAGTTTTGGGTGAAATTAAGATGAAGGTTTAAGGTTGTTTTTACAAGGATGAAGAGGCATGATCAGAAGACATAAACAAGGTTGCATCCCTTAATTTTTACATTTGAAGTTAATAGTGTATGAAGGGAGAAAAACTCGTGACAGGTTTACTGCACAGTGCTGTCCGGCTCCCTCTCTTCCATGCTTTTGGACTGGCCCACATGGGATAGGAACTGGGCTGAGATCCAATCCTCTAAAGTGGGCTTCCTGGTCCAATTTTGGCTAGATTAATTGACTGAGCAAAAGCCCTCAAAACTGAGCTGCTAGGCCCAATTTGGCTCACTATCAGTCCAATTAATTGGGCTGACCCAATCTTGCTGGATGACCCAAGTGAATTTTGCAATTGATTCCTTTTTCCTTCCAACTAGTTCTATGCAAATTATTGCTTATCGTCCTCCGAGTTAGTGTTTACATATTTGAGTCCATGGATTATGTTCATATATGAGCTTGTGCCTATGTTGAATTATAAATTAATTTGGATCAAATTGAACTTACTCACGATTGCCTCCATCACTCTAATAGCTTCTAATTGAACATTAATTTCTCATCTACTAGATAAATTAATTTTATGATAGTCTACCTGAAAAATAGATCGCCTATGTACCTATTTAATATCATTGGTTACATAAATCAATTTCCAACAACATAAATAGATTGACAAAACAACAATTAAAATGTTCAGCATTAAACACGGGTTGACCATGTCCCCTGACATAGCCGTGACTCTTATTGCCACCTAACGAACAGAAGTTCAGAGTCAAACACGTCCTGGCCGTGTTCCCTGACACAGTCGTGTTCAGTCAACCGAAAGCATCTAGCAGCCAATATAGCCAGCCCGTGCTTCCCAACACAGTCGTGTTCGCTCAGCAACCGACACGGCCAAGTCTTACTTACCAATACGACTGTGGCACAGTAGCGGCGCCCCGAACCTAGAAGGTTTTATATGTAAGGGACCCGAGCTTTGGGAGACCATAACTTTTGACTCTAGTTGAACCACAAGACTTATGACTTATTAAATCGAATTTCATTCAAAGATCTGCAAATGGTTACCAGGTGTAACCCGTAACAACCCAATCTTAGATCCAAAAAACATCGTTTAAAGTTTTTTCAAAGGCTCCGAACAATTTTTGCCATTATATTCGTATTTTGTTTCGTAGGGTTTTGAGACTATTTAAACCTTTGTTTAGATACTATAAGAGGATGATATTTTGTTTAGAATCAATCTACTTGGTTAAACCTAGAGACGACTTCTTTCCGTTTGATAATTTTCGATGTTTTTTCTGAAATTCCACTATGAAAACAAGCATCCAGAATAATCACTATTCTGCCCAACATCACTATTCGATATGATTAGTTATATATTACTTATTCTGTGTCTATGATATATATGCATATATATATAATAGTTTTTCAATAACCAAACTAAAGAATATCTATTTTTTATCTATTCCATTCCATAAACTAGATGCAGTATTAGATTTTTTTCCCCTTGTTCATCACTCTTGAAATGAATTATATATTCTAAAAAAAGACTTTATACAGGAAAATGCAATATGGCAGCTTTGCCCAACATGTTTTTGGTCGTAAAGGTGATTCATGAGTCCAACAATGGCTGCTAAGGTTATCATTCATGAAATTGTATTTCATAACCTAGGGCTATGCAAATACAAGGAGAGCATAGCATGCCCAGTTTTAAGCAATCAAGAACTTACAGTTATTTTCATGTACATGGCTTCAGATGGTTGCAGGCGAATGACAAATTCATTTCTCCCTTGTTTCTTACCTATGCATAGTTATAACAGACATGAGATAGGTTTCTGAAAGACATCATTAATTGATGGTGCAAAAGGTATAGAGAACTTAAAGGTATGAGTAGATTATAATATTTGTTTCTATTCAAATTTTAATTTTCAAAACTGTGGTAATTTAACTATAACCAAATATTAGTCATTAAACACACACTAATTGAGAGAAAATTTCAATAAGCTGATAAGAAACTACAATTACCATACTTCTAAAGATATCCCCAGGAACATCTTTGAATTGAACTCGAATTTCTGCTTTTCTTGAATTCAGAGCTTTTCCTGCCTTGATAATAAAAGGGACGCCTGCATTCAATTTTCTCTAGAAATGAAAATTTGAACAATAACAACACAAAAACTGCAAATCAGAAGTTTCAGTATATTGATCTAGGAAAATGTATGGCCCATGTGTAGTAGCAATTCAGCAAATAGAGAAACTAAATATAAAAAATAAATATATATAATTGTGACAACTGAATTTATCAGCAAAATGGCAACTCAACCTTCCCATCTTTCATTGTGTATATGCAAGACAACAGTTGCAAACGTAGGAGTGTTAGAACTGTCAGGAACTGTCGGGTCATCTGTGTATCCCTCATACTGTCCAAGAACTACCTCTTCAAGTTTTATTGGTAAAACTGATTGCAGGACCTGATAGTTCAACAAATCAAAACAAGCTTACATAAAATGTAGAATAGAGTAGAACAATGTAGTGTAGATATTCATTTTTTTGTACAATACACTGGAACAATTAATAATTTTTTTCAAGTACTGGAAATAAAGTGATGATAACTATGTCCCCTATGGAAATGAATTCTGACCTTCACTTTCTCATCACGAATATGCTCAGGCTTAAGTGATACAGGTTTCTCCATGGCAACCAAACAGAGAACCTGCAGCAACAGTTGAAGGAAAAAACACAATAAAAAGATATGACATTCGTCAGGTCGGATGACTTCCATTAAACTGAAATAAAATGGAAAGAAAAGTATAACATGACAAATATACTTTTCAGAGTTAAGACTTCAAATAACCTTGAGACACAAGGTACTTTAAGAGTAGGAAAATAAAATCATTCATTAGAATTTCTTTATCTATTTAAAAGAGCTACAAATGTATTCATGCAAGGACAAATACCCTTGAGAGGCACCCTCTATCTGAGCAAACCATTGAGATATTTTCCCACAACTTACCTAGGTTATCCTGGGCAAGCTCTCGTTGTTGCTAGAAACTTTCTAATGAATGATACAATCCAATCCCATTCAAATGCATATAGATATCCTCTAAAAACAAACATGCTCTCAAGGTCCTCAATCACAACCTCTACATAAGTATGTAGCCCTCGGCAAATAGTGTTATTACCCAAAAGATCTTAAAATCAAAGGATGAAACATGTCTTTACTTCCAAACCGCTGGTGTTCCTTTTGATGCTTGAGAAATATGGAGGATGACTAGATTTCTTGCAAGTTCTTGTACCAAAAGATACATCAAAACAAAAAAGCTTTAAAAGCAGTCCGTTGTTCTGTATATGTTTTTTCTTGGTGGGAAGGATCCTAGGCGTACACGAGAAAAGCCGAGCTAAGGTTTGTGTTGTTCAAGTTTGCTTGATAAGGTAACCGAGCCTAAAGTGAACCAAGCCATTGAAATGGTTGTTCAAGTTTGATATGGTTTCCTTTTTTTGAGCTTGAGCTTGGTTAAAGCTTGTCTTGAGCTTGGCTCATTTAGATGTTATCGAGCTCTCAATTCGAGCTTGTTTGATTGCTTGAAATTTGTACATTTTTAAGCTTGTTTGGTTGGTTAGTGAGCTTGATATTATAAGATTGTTTGTTTATTTTGAGAGCTTCTTTTCCTATTTACAAGTTTGATAAGAGCTTTTTTGATGAATATGGTTCACATACTTTGTTCGTAGACATTTTTCATGGATATTATTCACGAACAGCTCCATTAACGAGTTGAACACATATATGTTTAAGCTTGTTCATTTAGTTTAATGAGTTGTTCAATCTTGTCCATTTAATTGACCTTGTGTATATTGAAAGAGCATAAACAAGTCAAGCCAAACACCAAGCTTGCTCATGAATGTTTGATTCATGTACAACCCTACTTAGATGCATGATCTCTCTGCTTTTTGAAATGCTTGATAAAATGAGGACCCAAGGAGAAGCAATGTTAATTGGCTCCTACTAAAAAAATAGATTCATAACCAAATCTTGAAACTACTCAAGCAAATAAGTGTTTGGTGCAACCATGCCCTAAGCGATCGACTTCAATCAAAATATTTTGATATGTGGCAAAGATTTTAACTTAGGTTCGAATATGTTATTAATGTGTGTGCATTAAGTTTGCAGGGACTTGGCAGGTTGCATATAGAGTGGTTGATAATATGAAGGATGATATGAGACACATGATGGACGTAAAGTCCTAGTGAGGCTTTAGGCATGCAGATGTAATCCTAGAGTTGCTACCTTTAGGGATATGGAAGACTTAGAAATGTGGCTTTTGGATAGGAAGACCTAAAGACAAAAGATTTTGAGCTATGAGAGATTGTAATCATTTGGTTTACATGTTCTGGGTAAGTTTGGTTTGTAGAGAACCTTCGACCTAGTAACATGAGTTCCTGGTTGTAGTTAGTGGCCAAGTTTGATCTAGAAGTTTAACAGACCTTACTGAGGTGAAAGCGAGGAAAGCCGAAATCCTCGAGCAAATTGAGTCGACTGGAGTGTTGAGTCTATTGCAAACTGCTCTCAAATAAAATGCTTACTGTTGGATTTGAGTCGACTGAACAAGGGTCCAGTCAACTCTGAATAATATTTGAGTTAGTAGAAGACATGTTGAGTAGATTAAATTGTTCTAGCAATACCTTTTTAATATGAATTTGAGTCGATTGATTCAAAAGTAGTTGAAAAGCCATGGAATGCCTCTCCATATAAGCATCAGATGTGTTTCTTCTCAGTAATAGTGCATGAAAATCATATCACTATTCCTACTTCATGTGGCCAAGATAAACGTGATTGATTGTTATCAAATAATTACACTTAACCCCCTCCCTATGCAAGAGTCAACAAGGTTGGAATGTACATGAACATTAAAAAGGAAGAAGAATTGTGGGAGAAGTTTATGAACATGCACAAAGTATCATCTAAAGCTAAGCTTGAGAAATTAGATCTCCTACCCACTCAAGTAAACACTTTGAAATTGCAAGATGGAGAAAAGGTAGCCCAAATACACGCACGACATAAGGAGCTCATTTAATGGCTAACAAGCTTCGAAGACTCAATGTCAAATCAAGATCTATTCTGGAATGCACTAAATGTTTTCATTAGACACAACAATAAACATTGATGATATATGCATTTTATATATCTAAAAATCTCAAGTTAAGTACACTAGAAGAATTATTTTCTAGTATGGAAGTACATAAATTCTATTAAGCAAAGATGGGGGAACAACAAGAGGAGTATAACTCTTGGCAAAAAATCAAGAGAAAAGGAGAAGTCCTACACCATCATCTTCATTAGCGGCATTGTTCTCCATGACTAATAGAGAAGGAATAAGTTCACATCGCATAAGAGGTAAAGAAAATTTTCCATTACACTACAAGAAAATTGGGCTTTAGAGATGGCTTTTTAAGATGAAAATAAAATTTATTTTAGATTTATGTAAATCTAAGAAGGATTTGCTACAAAATTACTACTCCATTTCACTTTAATAAAATATAATGTCTGAAAAGAAAATTGAGATGGAATTTGAGATGGAATTGCATATAAATTTTTATAAACAAAAATAAATATGAATTATAAATAAAATTTGACACCGTATGATTTCTATCAAAAAAACCATTTAAAATTTAATGAAAATTTAAGATGAAAAAATCTATTTCACATTTATATAAATCAAAGTCAGATTTGCTATGGAATAACAAATCAATTTCATTTAAAAAATATAATGTCTAAAAAGAAATCAGATACTAAATATGAAACAAATTTAAGACGGAATTTCATATAAAATTTTAGAAACAAAATAACTACAAAGTATAAACGAAATTAAAAAAATGCTGTCTAAATATAATAAAAATTTTGAAACAAAAAACTCTGACTCTAAATTAACATAATTAGTGATAGAATTGACACGGATTCACAAATTTATCTCAATATTAATCAAATATATACATTTTTAAAAAATACTATGGCAAAAATATGGAGAGAAAAAATACATATGAATTAAAAACATGTTTGAAAATTCTATCATTTTATCGAAAATTTCTTGAATTGAATGGTTTTAGATGAAAATCTTTTTTTAATTCATCTTAATTAGATGTAAAATGATTGCCTTGGAATTTGTCGCTCCAACAAGCATGCACAAGGTAAAGTATAATAATATCTAAGATGGTAAAATATAATTATACACCAAATTAGTCCTAATCTATAGACGTCTAATTATCTTCTCCTACTTTTTTCTCTTCACCTATTTGGGTTAATTTCCCTTCTCCTAGTCTTTATCTCTTCCAAGGTTTAAAATCTCGACCTGTGCCAAGGTTTCGATTTCAGACCAAAATGATATCGTTTCGATATCATATTGTGTCGTGTCGATATAGTTTCGGTATTTTTAAATATAAAATATATTAACTATTTTTTAAAAATATATATATATAATGAGATAATTTTATTAGACTTTAATTAAGCCTATTTAAATTATCACAACCATAGTAGTTGAGAGTTGATTAAAATTATTAATGTAATTAAACCTAAGTTCGTTGTTCCCTGCTCCACGCGATCGCATCGCGCAGACACCCAACGTCGAAGGCGTCGTGCGAGCCCAACAACGCCTTCAAAGCTATCGCACGAGCTCGGAAACACCTCTAGAGTGTCATGCGAACTCAGCGACTCCTTAGGACGCGTCGCGCGAGCTTAGCGATGCCTCCAGAAGCGTCGCGCGGCGACGGGATCCTCTGGACGAGTCGCGAGAGCTCAAAGGGGCCTCGGGGTGTGCCAGCACCAGAGGCTTGACTGTGCTGGTTTTGGTCCGCAGGTGGAACGAAATTTATCACCCGTATCGAACGAAACGGCTCAAGATTTCATTCCTTGGATTCTCTTCTCAATTCTTAACCTCAAAAATTGTAAATTCTCAAGTGCAACTCTTTTGGGTTCACAACTCTAATTTTAATATTCAGGAAATTAATATTGCTCTTCGCTTGCAAATTAAGGTAAATGTTTTTAGTTTTTTTTCATGTTTTCATTCTTTTCTATATATTAAGTATGATGTTTGTGAATTTTTAGGTATAAATCTTGTATTATAGGTGTTAAATTTATATGGTTAGTATTTTAAAATTGAGAATCAATTTGAGAAAACCTATGATTGAGAACAGAGTACCATAAATGAATTTGAGGGGTTAAATGAGGAGAGAAATAGAGGTTTCGCAATGATTGGATTCTATGTTGTAGTTTTAAAATTCCAAACCTTAACAAAGGTGAGGACAGGGTAAGCTTAAAGCATAATCAACCAAAAATGAGGTGGTGCTCCTCCTTGTTGGTGCAATAGTTGCCCCAAGTGCATTGAGTTTCAATGTTTGGCTAAACCATGTTTTAAGTTAGGCAATTCTTGTTGATCTAACATGTGTGATGCAAGTTTGCAGAAAAGTCCAAGGGTGGTCTTGGCAAAGGA
>JAOBBC010000017.1:2439910-2464604 GCA_025388495.1 Curcuma longa
CGGGTTAGCGTTGATCTCTGTCTTTCTCTTTTATATTTTTGCTTCCGCTAATCTCTGTGCAGAGAAAGATCAAGAAAAATCGAGAAACGCTATTCACCCCCCCCCCCTCTAGCTATTCAACCGATCCTAACACTCCTATTTAATATGCCCTAATGGAATAGTATTTAGTTATTCTTTTAATATATGTTTTGGGGTAATGACCGAATAATACTAAAGTTATAGTTTTATAATTGAATGTTATAAAGTTGTTCTTTGGTTTAATTAATGGAAAATATTTGTAAACTTACTAAAAATGCAGAAAATATGTCTACAAATCGTACTGGGTGTGGCATAAAATAGTTGATAAAGGTTATCTTGTTCGTTAGTTTATGGAAGGGGTTAAAGGTTTCTTGAAATTTGCCTATGAACATCCAACAGGTGTCGGTGATAACAAAAGATGTCCATGTAGTAAGTGTCGTAATAGAAAACTTCTTATTCAAAAGGATGTGCATTATCACCTCGTTAGAAATGGATTCACTTGTTGCTATGAGCAACGACATGCACATGGTGAACTATTAAAGAAAACTAATCATTCTATTGATTGTGAAAGACTTCATGATAAAGAAGGATCTCGCTACAAAACTATAGTGATTGAGGGTATTGACTAAGGTTTTGAATGTACTTCAATAAGTAATGAACAACCACCCAATTATGATGCACATAAGTTCCTTTGACTTATTGAAAGATGTCGATGAGCGATTATGGGATGGTTGCAAAAACTACACCAAACTTTTAGCCATGACTTAGTAGTTAAATCTTAAGTCTGAGAATAATATGCCTAAGGCATGCTATGAAAAACTCATGTCAATCGTAAAAAGAATGTTACCAAAAAGAAAAAAATTGTCGCCCAATTTGTATGAAACAAAGAAGAAACTAGCCAATCTAGGACTTGGTTATAAAAAAATTGATGTGTGTGTGAAACAATTGTATTATATATTATGAAGAATCAAGGTTTAAAATTTCTATCCGTGCCGGAGTTTTAGTCTCAGACCGGAATGATACGATTTCAATATTGTATCGTGATGTGCTGATATAATTTTGATACTTTTTTTATTTTTAAATATAAATATATATTAATTAAAATTTATTTTTATTAAAATTTAATTATTAAATATACTCACTATTGATGTTATATTTTGAGGTGTTGAGTTTATATTTTAATATTTTCTCATAAGATAATGCCTATTAAATTTTTATAAAAAATATTTTAAAAAATAAGTAATTCTTAAAATTCAAAACTAAGTCTAAAATTATAAAATTACTTGAAAGACTCAAAGATAATTATAAAATTATTTGAAAGTCTTAAATTATTTGTTTAATATATTTATAAACTTTATTTTTTAAAATTTATACGAAATGTTTAAGAATTATACTTAAAAAAAATAGATTATTTTAAATTCACATTTAATTTTCAACATATGTTTAAAATTTTAAAATAATTCTTAATATTCTATAACTATTATTAATAGTATATTATATATATAATTAATAATTATATAATAATTAATAGTTTATTTATAATAAAAAATACCTATTTTAAAAATAAAAAAATTAATCTTAAAAAAATTCTCTACAACAACCGTGAGTGTGGCGACCCCACGGAGGGTCGCCACCACAGCACCCTCCGCAACCTCGCGAGGTCGCCGTGAGGTCGCAATGCCGATAGGATACCGGTGCCGGAACGGTAAATATTGCCCATTTTGGACAACATGAGTCGGCACTTCAAACCATGTGAAGAATACAAAAACTATAAAGAATGTCCCATTTTCTTTCATCCTAGATACAAATCGAAGAAGCTTGGATTGTAGAAAGAAGTGTTTTTTATGTCTAATGGCACTTTCCATTAATACTTAGATTTTAGAGGCTTTATACATCTACATATATACTTGTGAATACATGACTTGGCATGCAAAAAATTATTGCGTAGATAGAGAATGGCACACCAATCTCGTGGTGATATACTTATTCTTCATTTACCCCAGATCTATGCAATGCGTGCCTTGGATTATGCACGTACCGCTTTATAATCTCCCTCCATGGATGTGCATGTAGAAGTCCTTCATGTTCCTTAACATAGTTATTCCTGGACCATAGAATCCCTAAAAAATATTGGCGTATTCTTACATCCTCTAATATATGAGTTACAAGAATTTTGGGATACTAGGGTTAAAACCTATGATGTGTGCGCTAAACAAAACTTTCAAATGATCGTTGCACTTTTGTAGACACTTAGTGATTTTCTAGCATATGTAATGTTGTCTAGGTGGAGTACTCATGGTTGGTTGCATGTCCTTACTATACAGAACATACAAAAAATCATTCCAACCTCAATGTGGAAAAAAGGCTTCTTGGTTTGATTATCATCATCAATTCTTACCTTGTAATCATCCTTTTAGAAGGCAAGCATATAAGTTTTGAAAGGGTAAGGTTGAAAAGATTTTCAGCCTCTTCATTTAAGAGGTGAAGATATTCGTCAAAAAGTAAACTGACTTCCACATGTAACATTTGGGAAACCACCAAGGTTCACCCAATCAATTGATGAATTTGGCAAAACTCATAATTTGGTGAAAAGAAGTATATTTTGGGAGCTACCTTATTGTAGACAAATCTTATTTGACACAATTTAGATATGATGTATATTGAGAAAAATGTATTTGATAATATTTTCAACACTATAATGGATATTAAAGATAAGACAAAGGATAATGCTAAAATTAGAAAAGATTTAGAGCAACTTTGTAACCATCCTAAGTTGCATTTGATTGAGGACATAAATGGTAAAGTTTTCAAACCAAAAGCACCATACACATTGAGCAAATTACAAATGAAAGTAATGTGTTTTGGCGTTAAATCATTGAAACTCCCAGATGGATATTTCTCGAACATATCTCATTATGTAAATGAAAGTGATTGCGAGATTATTGGGATGAATTTTTTCATTGAGAAATTAGTTATTTTTAATATTTTTAATCTATTTGAAATGTGTTATTATTCTTGCAAAGTTATATATAGGTGAGAAATATAGAAATGGATTTTAATATAAATTTGGTGATAAATTTAGAAATGGATTTATATATGGATTTATAAACAGAATCATAAATAAATTTATAATTGGACTAAAACTATATTTGAATTTACAAAATTAGAGATAGAATTTGAATTTGAAACTATTATTATTTGGCCAAATTAAAAACGGATTTATAAACTACTTTGTAATCTATCTCTAAATTTATAAACGAAATATTTCCATCCCAAAATTAGAGATTGGATTTTCAACAATAGATTTTTGAGACAATTTTCTATCCTAAACTTTATTCAAAGATATAAAAATGATCTTCAAAGACGAAGTTTTCCATCTCTGAAGCCCTATTTTTTGGTAGTGATAATAAGTGTAATTTGGGCATGAACGAGTATATAAGGAAAATAATTAGGAGGAGCCAAGAACACATGAGAAAGGTAAAATCTTTCCACTACAATTAACAAAAGCACACGAGCACCAATATCCCAAATTAAAGAAGGCAAAGGATAAAGTAAGGTAAACCTTAATGTTGAAGCACTTAAAGCAACTTGGCACGATACATCATAATCACAAAGAGAAAGGAAAAGAGCCAAAGCATTGAACTACTTGGCTCTCATGACAAGTATTATTGGAGTTTTATCAAAAGATAAGTTTGATTTTAACATAGTTAGAGTTAAGTGTTTGATCTTATTAAGTTCTATATTGTTATATAATTATAATTTAAGTAGGTATTCATGATTTTATAGGAATCAAGTATCAAGTATAGTAGCAGGTAACTAACTAATTGAATACCTATATTACTATAATTTAAACAATTCATCCTATATGATTGTAGTTTTCATGGTTTCTAGGAAACAAAAAAGCATTGTCGAGAAAAAGATCAAGGGCAAAAATCAAAAGGGCACTCCTTTTAACAAAATCATCAAAGGGATGCCCTTTTTATTTTATCATCAAAAGGGTGCCACTAGGATGTCCTTGTTCATGTAACCTGTCGCATATATCCTCTAAACCTTCTTACCTTAGTGTACTCTAACCCACTTGACCAAATAAAACCAAATCAATCCTCGTCCATAGTATGTCCCGCCTAATCAATGAAACGATGTTCTAATATTACTGTAATCCATTTAATTCCATCAAACTAGTGTAAATGTTGCTTCATCTCTATCATTGTCAAAATCCTCTTATTTCTTCTCCAATCTACATTGTGGTTCTTCGTTAGGTTTCTATTTTTTTCTTCATTTTATGTATATATTTTGAAAGTTAGGTTCATTCAGAATCACTTTTTTACCCTATAAATCTTGAGAAAAATCTCAAAATAAGTAGATGTCAACTCTAAATGGTCCCAGGAATGTAAAAGAGTGTCTATTTCTCAATTTAGAGCAATTTAGGGCCATATAGCAATTTTTAAACAAAATTACTACATGGATCTAAATTAAAAACTATTACATGGCTCTAAAGTGCTCCAAATTGAAAAAAACAAAGGCACATATCGGCTCTATATCGAATCTAGAGGGTCTAGGGAATACAAAAATATTTGTTTATGAAATTTAAGCCAACTTAGGATCATATTGTAGTACTTGTTTCTAAAATTTAGACCAATTTAGGATCATATAGTAGTTTTGTTCAAAGGAATGCATTTTCCAATATTTTTTTTTAAATTTATAACTCCTTTAGTATTTTTGTCAAAACTGCCAATGAATTTGCTTAGGGGTGCCTATCAGATTGATTGGATGGCTAATCTTTTTTTTTTAGGTAGTTGGGTGAAGATTAACAAGGGTTTAAAGGCAAATTTAGAAGAAATCACCAATTGGAAAATCCAAGGGCACCCTTTTATAGATAAAATAAAAAGGGGTGCCCCTTCATGAGATTTTACCCCAAAGATTAAATCATGTCAACCTTCCTTTGCATAACATGCAACATACCACCCTTAATGACCATTCCTTCCATTCTCTCTGTAGCAACTCGCATTCATCTAAGAACAAACTCTTCTTCTCAAAGAGCCCACACCATTCCCATTTAATTTCCTCAAACATCTTAAATCTTTTACAACCTAATTCCAAATGAGGAAGCATTAGGTTCCTAATAAATAAGAGACCACTTACTATGAATTCTTGATCAAGGTGTTTAGGGTTGCAAGTCAATTAAAGATGATATATTAGCTATTATAAAACAAGAGTACAAGTAAGCAAAAATTAGAAAATCTAGAGAAATCCTAAATTAGAGAAAAGGAGTAGAGTATATTTCTCTTCCTTTAGGATCGAATGTAATCATCCATCACAAGGAATGGAAAAAGTGTTTTTCCTTTGGCTAGATGCTTTAGAGCAATTTAAAAGTGTGAGGCTGATAAAGAAGTGCTTGTGCATGTGTATAGACAAACCCTTCAATTTTGCATGATTGGTTGATGGTAGTTCTGGGTATACCCCTTCAACATCTAATAGGCTTAGGACCGCCTTATTTGCACAAGAGAAAACACATGTGAACATGTTGCTTTAACCATTAGGGGATGCTTGGAAGATAAAAGAAGTGTCATAGGGGATGCTTGGAAGATAAAAGAAGTGTCAATATGTTTTGATGGATGGTCTGATAGACCCCTTATTAATATTACAAACAGTAAATTCTGCAAATATTAAAGACATTGATTTTGTGGCTGACTTGTTCGTCGAAATGGTGGAGCAAGTAAGAGCAGCAATAAATAAATTTTGAGGGAGCAAAGGCAAAAGCTGAAACAGAGTATCCTTTCAACTTTTTTTATACTTTCATTTTTCATAGTATAAATTTAGCTTTAAAAACTGTCTAAACCTCATGAAAATTGCTTGCATTTTAAAGAACGTAAATGGATGCATGAATTACTTGTCTAAGTGAAAAATATTTATATTTTATCTAAATTGACTATGTTGAAAATTATTGAAACAAGATTTGCATATAGTATAATTATGGTTACTAGTCTCAAAGAAGTTTAGAATGCACTTGAGCAGAATAGTTATGGATGTAGAACGGAAGACATTTTGAAATGAATGTAAAAACTCTAATGGAAGTTAAAGCATGAGAAGTTAAAAAATGTGACATTAGCAATGTTTGGTGGAACAAACTAGATTATATTTTGAATTTGACTAAACCCATATATGAAATGATAATGATGGCAAATAGAGATCCTATATACTCTCTTCCACCATGAGTCTTTAGCTACACTTGTTTTGTTCACCTAGTGTCCCTTAGCTATGATAAAAGGCTATATACTTTCTTCTATGTCAAATTCCCTTCACTGTCCTATTACTATAAGATGCAAATTAGACCCGATCCCAGGCCGGTCCCGTAACAAAGTCCAAACCGGACCTAGCCCGGACCCATAACTAGGTCAACGGGTCGGTTCTAGTTCAAGGCCCAAATTAATCATTGAGACAGTAGTTAACAGTCAGCTCAACGATAATTTTTTTTGTTTTGTTTTTCAAATGTTGGAACCGTTAGTTCCGACCATTGGATTTTTATTTATTTATTTTTTAAAACTATTGAAATTATTTAATCATTTTTTTTATCAATAGCTACGATTTAGTATCCGTTATTCTTCAAATTCTATAAAGCTTATTTCATTATTTTCCCCACCATCTTCTCTATTCTCATCTCTAAATTCCAAAATCTCTATCGCTTTCGACTTTAATTCTCCAATTCTAATAGAAGGATCATTTTAGTATCGGAAGGGCAAAGAAATAGAATGTGAATCTGGACGACATTCAATTTACCGATGATAAGTCAGAGTAAGTTCCAACACCCAAAGCACAAGGAAGTACTGATATTTTTAAAGTTTGGGATACTCCTCTAAATCATCTATTTTTACCAAATATTTTGAGAAAATCACTCTTCCATCCAGAGAATTACGTGTAAAATGTAAGTATTGTAAAGCATCCTATAAATTCTAATCGGACGACGACTATAGGTCATTGAAGCAACATGTTGAAAAGATCATTGAAGAACATGTTGAAAAAAAAGCACCCGATGGAATTTGGAAACAAACGTTCTCAAACACAATTGTCCAGATTTTTCTCAACTAGTGGAGGTACCGATTCGAGTTTATTTAAATATATGATAATAAATTAAGAAAAACATTAGCTAGATTTGTTTCTATATAATATCTTTCTTTTAATTTTGGGTCTAAATGCACATTGAATATTTTTATCAAGAATCACTTAATTCATCTACTAAACATGTTCCCCGAACAACACTTACTCATATAATTAAAAGATTAATAAGGCAAGGAAAAAAGATTTAAATGAAAATTTTAGTAAATTACATAATATTTTTTATGTTCTAACATTTGGAGTGATCATTGGCAAATTCATTCATATTGGAGTGTGATTTGTCATTGGGTCGATAACTCCTGGACTATTCAAAAAATGTTTATTAGTATATCGAGTTTTTAATGAAGCATATACTGTTCACAACATCTCACAATTATTATGATTAATTTTAAAAGAATATAGATTAACTTCTAAAATATTTACAATATTATTAGATAAGCTAGTTCTAATATTGCAAGTATTGATGAACTTAAATTTATGTGTGAGCCTGCTATTTGTGGTTTATTTTTTCATATTCGCTACATATGTCATGCTTTAAATTTATGTATTTAAGATGGATTAAAAATTTTAGAAAATCAAATTAAGTTAATTAAAATTGTTATTTCATATTTATGATCGCATCCTAGTATAATGAAACAATGGGGTAGATTTTATAAAATTATTGGAATGAGACCTAAAAGATTTCCACATGATATACCAATACGTTGGAATTCAACATAACAATTATTGCAAGATTCATTTCAATATAAAACTTATATTTATTTTTTGCACAAAATACTAACAATACTAATGTATATTTATTTTCACACCAATGGAATATATATAGTAATATTTGTAAAAATTTAAAATATTTAATGATGCAACAAACAACTTTTAGGTGTTTATTGTCCTACTTCTCATTTAGTTACGATGAATTTTTATAATATTGCTTTAATTTTAAATGAATATATTACGAATGCATTTTTATCTCCTTGCGTATTAGCAATGAAAACAAAATGAGAAAATTATTTTTATCATATTCCTCATATTTATTTAGTTGCATTTGTTTTAGACCCAAAAGCTAAATTAGATGTTTTAAACGAAATGTTAATTATGTATTATGATGCGTTAATTTCATTTAAAGATCTATCTGTTGGTACGGGTAGCACCAAATGATCGAACCTTAGTTTTGATAATGGCACGAGGTTCAAGTTAAGTGTGTTATTGGACTGATATGTTAATCTAGTGTGCAAGGAGCACAGGTAAAGTCCTAGTTGAGGTTAGGCAAAAGGCAAAGTCCTAGTTGTAGGCTAGGCAAGGACAAGTCCTGGTCTAGAGGATCAGGCAGAAGACTTGGCAGGTTAAGTGCACTAGGTGCAAGCCCATGCAGTATCGGAGGACCGAGAAGCATGACCAAAGTCCAATCGGGTACGATCAGGAAGACTAGAGGGTTGGTGAAGTCTGAGCGGTCTGGAGGACCGAGTCATAACAGCAAATTCCTGGAGGCCAAGAACAAAGCTGAGCAGAAAGTCCAACAAGTCTGGAGGACTTGATTGGCAGTCAGGTAAATTCTTCCGAGAGGAGTGGGTCAGGACACGTTCCCGAAGTGGAACTGTAGGCGTCGGTCTAACCCAAGGTTTCACTAGAAACCTGAAGTTAAGACCAAGAATCAGTTCAGAGAACTGACTCTCCAATCTATTTTTTTGTATATTTGGAACTAACTTGTCTTGCAGATTGGAGAGGTGAAGTCTTTGACTCCGGAAAACTTAAGCCGAGATTCGAGTCGACTGGACGGTCGAGTCGACCAGAATAGGGATTCCAAGTGACTTGAGATCGGATAAGCGCAGCGGAAGTCGAAGTCCCTCCACGTCAGATTCAAGTCGACCTAAATGGTGGTTCCAGTCGACCTTAAGGCCGAGTCAGCCGCGGAGAAAGAGGATCGCGGTCTACGTGGGGTCGACTTGAATAGACATTCCAGTCGACTGGAGGGTGTTATAAAAGAACTTCGACCAGAGGATTCTCATCATCAAATCCAGTGCTTTCACGATCGAGTCTCAAGCCAACAACGTCCTTAGCGAGCAGCAGCATCCATCCAAGCCGTCATAACGTCGAAATCGCGCCAAAACGAAGAACTTCAAAGCTCCGATGTTTTTGGTAACGAGTTACTTTTGTTGAATTATTAATACGATAAAGTTCTATTTTATCGTTGTATTTTGTATTCGTTACAACTTGTTTTCGTAAGGAAACAAGTTTTTATAGTGGATTGCCCTTACAACGTCCTTACACAAGATCGTGGGCCTTAAAGTAGCAGCCTTCAGCTATGAACCAAGTAAAAACAAACTTGTCATTTTGTGTTTGTTGTTTATCTTACTTTTTCTACTATCTTACTCTTTCCACTGCAATCTGATCATAACTCTTTCCGCTGCAATCTGATCGTTACGCTCGAATTTTCGAAACCGAGGAAAAACGCTTAAGCGCTATTCACCCCCCTCTAGCACTTACTCGATCCTACACCATCTTCTCTTAATCCTACTAATATTATACAAAATACTAGAAACAATTTATATAATACTTATAAATATTATAGTTTAAATATGGATTATAAACTAATATATCAGAAACACAAAATGTCAGTAGCAATAGGTAATTTAAAATTTACAAAATCATAACTTCTATTAAAAGAACGAATGAAACGTCCACAAAGATCCTCAAGATCTATACAAGAATTGAAAATTATTTTACAACTTTTGGTTTTAGTGACACAGATAGCGAGTCGGATTTTGATATTCTACGATGGTGGTCACAAAAAACTTAAAGTTTTCCCATCCTTTCCATCATAGCAAAAGAAGTTTTAAGCTTGTTCAGTATCAACTGTTGCTATAGAACAAACATTTAGTTCCGAAGAGAATATATTGAATGAATGACGATCTAATTCATCTTCCGACTATTTGGAAGCACAAACATTACTAGATGATTGAACGAGAACTGCAAAAAGAATACAACGAATGAAACTTTCAGATGATGAAGTAGAATACTTTGATACCGAATGAACAAATACTACAGGAATGAGAAATGGGAGTAATAACGTCACTTCCTAAGGTAAAAAGGTAAGCGAACTACATAGGTTTGATTCCCCTATACCCTAAGAGGATATGTAGACAACTTAAATAAGTGCAAAACTTTTTTATATATTTTTTATAAATTTATATTTTTAAATATTTTTTTAAATAATAATAATTTTGAACCATAAACCGAATCGTGGACCATAATCGTCTTGGACGGTTAAGGTTAAAGTTCAACATTTCAGGAACCGTCGAACCGTCAGTTTCGAATCATGGTCGGGTTTAATCCTAATCAAAGTTTAAAATATCGAGCTGTACCGAAGTTTCGATCTCGGACCGAAACGATACAATTTCGGTACCGTATATCGTACCGGTATAATTTTGCTATTTTTAAAATATAAAATATATTAACTAAAATAAAAAATTTATATAAATATTTAAAAATAAAAAATAAAATATTTTTTAAAAAATAATAGGATAATTTTATGGGCTTTAATTAAGCATATTTAAATTATCCACAACTATAGATAGGAATTGATTATTAAAAACTTATTAAACCTAAGTTAAAAAATGGAACCGTGACTCACCACACGCGACCAGGAGTGCGTGCGACCAGCGCAATGCCTCCGAAGGCGTCGTTAGACGGTGATGCCTCCGGACGGTATCCCGATCGAAATGTCTGTGTCAATGTCGGTCCATCGGCGGAATGAAATTTTTCGTCAATATCGCGTGATACGACTCGAAATTTCAATCCTTGATCCTAACATCTACTTTCTTTTACTATGAGTCATTAGATGCACTCGTATTGTTCACCTAATGTCCCTTAACCATGATAAAAAAACTAGGGTTGTTACTCTCATGAGGCTTGTCCTAACTTTATCCCTCTTGATATGATCTTTTTTGAGTTAACTCCTTTCTTCCATGCCATCTCTCTCGAGTACAATAGGTTCTCCCTCTTCTAACCCTATTTTCCTTCCAAAATACTCTCTTATGAAACTCACCATCCCTTCTACCACTGAGGATCCTTTTCCTTATATGCCTTCTCTATTAGTGTACCATCGATGTGAAGATCTTGTAGCATGTCCTCAAGATTCTCTCTCTATAATTACTAGTTGTCATCATGAATCTTCCTTTAATTTGGATATTCTTATTGCTCTTTGCAAAGATATTTGTATGGTTCTACTTTACATTTGCTTATCCTATGCACAAGGTTTAAAATTTTGAGCCACGTCAGAATTTTGATTAATGATCGAAACAATACAATCGTTGTTCCATTACATGTCGTACCCATATGATTTTGATACTTTCTAAAATATAAAATATATTAATTAAAAGATATTTTTATTAATATTTGATTACTGCATATGCTTATTATTGAATTATATTTGAGATGTTGAATATATAGTTTAAATTTTGATATTATCTCATGAGATATTTGGTGTTTATTGAATTTTTTATGGCAAGTATCAGTAATGTATAAATTAAGATCTATATTTTTATTATTATTGAACATAATTAAATAGTTTTAATTACAATGTTATGTAGAGGTATCAAATCCAATAACTTGCATTTATAATGGTGATCTTTAGTTTCAAGTTTTATTAACGAGGCATAAAGTCCGAAAACTTGCATTTATAATTGACATGAAGATGAAGATTGTTCTTCGATTTTGACATCTTCAAATATATTTTAATGATTTTAAGCATTCATTGTGTTACATTTATTTGAAAACTTAAAATTATTCATGAATTAATATGATTTTTGTATATTGAGAATATGTAAAAGTGTTGTCCAAATTTTCTATTGCATAGTAAAAAATATAAGAGGGTGATAACTTTGATTCATTGATATAATATATTATACATATAATAATTCTTGGATGAATGAGTTTGGATCAATGAATGTTTATAAGTTTCAAATGTTGAACAATTTAGACAAAAGAAAATAAATATATTTCCCTCTCCTTTTTTAAAAAAGATATAAAAGTAGCTCGAATTATAATTTGCACAAATAATTAAGATAGGTTAGTAAAATATATAACATGTGGCCTTACTAATATCAAAAGAAGTGTAATATATTTAAGTGAAATTTTAATTAAAAACTAAAAATAGAATACATAAATAATGTTTAACTTAATTAAATCAATTTTTATTTAAATAAATTGTTATCCCAAACTCTAGTTATTTATTGACATATGAAGTAAAGCTACGTGAACACACAAAGTAGGAAAAGCTCGACACGATCTCGTTAAACCTTAGTTTTGGTATTGCATGCAAACACTATTTCTCATGATTTTTATTGAATTCACAAAAATTAGAACACATAAAAAACCATTTAGATACTAAATTTTATCTTATTTAAAAATTTTACATTCTAAATTATTTTTAAAATTTTTAAATAATTAATTTAGTTAATTAAACTAATATTTTAAAAATTAATATTCAGTAAAAGTCGATTTAGGATTAGGTGGAATCCACCGAGTAGATATAGTGATTAGAATGAAGTAGATTTAAATTAAATTTAATTTGAATTTATTTTGACAAGATTAAAATTAAACCAAATTTATATATATTATAATTTGATTTGTAATATATTTTATAAAGTTAAAAATTATATTATATTTAATTTTTTTTCTATCAATCCAATTCTTGTTTACTTCTTTGCTACAACAAGGTATTTTTCTTCTTTATGTTTGAAAAGAAAAAAAGGAAAGAAAAAAATGAAAACATGGGGAAGAAAGGAAGAAAAAAAGATGGAAACATGCATAAAGAAAGGAAAGGAAGGAAAATACTAAAAAGAAAAAAATAGTTAACCACTGCGGCGTGGCCATGTGGCTAGGTGAGGCCTCCACAACCTCATCGAGTCCTCATGGCTAGGCAAGGTCGTCATCACCTTATGGTAACCTCGTGACTACCTCGCCTGGCCACAAGGTTGTGACTGCTTCGCCTAGCCAACGCAGAGGCCTCGTGGAAATCCTTTTTGGTTGATTGTGGGTTGTGGGATCATTAGAGTAGGAAGGAAACTCCACTACAGTAGGCGTCGAAATTGTTTCGATGTCAGGTGACAGGTGAAACGATAAATTTCGTCCATGCTAACCGATAGGGTTTGGTACCTTAATCCATGCCTATGTATCGTTATCACCCAAATACCCTGCTACATTTGTATCTTCTTTATGCTCATAATCAATCACTAAGAATGTAAAATGTTTATACTCTTATATCCCGAATGACAACAAGATATGATCAACCAGATAAACACTATTCACTCTAATGACAAATGAGAACTAGTTTCTCTCCTTTCACAAAAGTTTGTTGTGGCTGATGATGAATTTTCGCATTTAAATGCTCACCAAATTGTTGTTGATTTAAAGTTCATTTGGTGGTATATCAATATATTCAAATTTATGGTGATAATTAGTTTGACAACTTTTCTCCATTGGCTAAGATCACTTTAGTCTTCCTATTCCTCTCCTCGTTGTCTTATAGCTGTCATTTCATCAACTTGACATAAAAATCCAATGATATTTTTGAAGAGGTGCACATTGAGCATCCTATAGTATGACTAAGAGCATTATAAGTCACTTAATATTCTATCACATATTTCAATCATGAAATCACATTATTTTTATTGCCTACATAGACAAGAACATCATCAATAGTGTGATTCCATTTGAATTGCACTTCAATTATTTCCACGAACACTTTTGGACTATCAACATTTAACAAGATACATAATAATGGAATAAATATATTGTTGAAGAATAAATACCCAGATTGCATATTTCTGTTGGAAATTTGGTGGATCTAGGATGAGGAAACAAGAATGTAAGAAAACCTTTTGTGAGAGAGTATGAAGAGAGAATGAAAGAGATACTTTCTTATTTTTCATTTGATCATCATATAAAGTCCCTATTTATACACTTAGACTCATGCTTCTACATCCTTCTACAATTAATATATCACATCATTAAACACAAAACAAATGGATTTAATCTTTTCTATACTAATGACTCGTCAGAAAGAGTTTCATTGAACTTAGTAAGATAAGTGAACTTTGCCTAGTTGATGAAGAGTCACAAGAAATCAAATTGATTTTGACTACTTCCTTGCATGGTTGAAGAAGTTAACTTATCTTTGGCTTTTGGAATAAGTTTACATGCCAACAATTTCCTCGTAGGCAGCATTCAATTTTTTATTCCATGAAATGAATTTGCATAGTGAGGATTATATAATTGAAAAAAGAACTAAGTGATATTGTCAATTACCTGAAGCAAATGATTCTGAATAATATCACGAATGATTCTGCAACGTTATATATGAAATTAGTCTTGGGACTTATAATATTTAATTCATAAAACAGAATTAGCTAAACCATAAGGGACCTTAATGTACTAGTAATAAACAAATAAATTTGCACTATGCAATAGATTCCCTGAGCTTTACAAATAAGCTAGGAGCTGAAGAAAATACTATTACTCATAATTACAGAATGGAAAGCTGTATCATTTCTGGCAACATAAAGTCACAGATGAATGAAATATAATAATAATAAGTGAAAATCTCATGAGCATGTGAATATCTATATGAACCTCTTGATTCATCATCATAAAGAACGTGCAATATTATCTCTTAAAAATTTCTTTCAAGTTAATCTTGCTCCGTTTCTAAACTAGATAGGCAAATCCTAGCTTTGATATGGAAGCATTCTTCTGAATTTGCAAAACTAACATAACAGTGGACATACCCATATTCATCAAAATAACCTCCTCTTCCTTCAGTTCCAAAGTCCTCTCTGAATACAATCTGCAAAATCAGAATTGTTCTCATTGCTAAGAGAAGTTTGTAACTGATAAAAGGACAACCAATCAGGAAAGTTTATCAAGTGCATATTCTGAGAATAATAAAACATTTCTTAAAGCAATAAAAATTCTGAAATGAATCTCTAGAAGCAGATGAAGTGTTATTGAACTACTGAATCTCAGAATATGCAGCTAACCAATGTGCTAACCACAAGAATGCTATGGTTCTGATTCAGAAAAAATTATGCTGTAAGGTTATTTGTTAAGTTTCATTGAAGCAATAGAATAAAAGTTCTATATGATAATGTTAAAAAGGAATACATCAAGGATGAATATGACAGACAAAAGTTACGATGACTGAGATATGTATATATGTCTTTGAATGCATAATTTCCTACTTTAGTTCAGGTAAATTAATCTTATCCTTGCAACATACCTAGCATTTTCCAAGGAGTAACGGAGTTATCTACAACTGGGGCTAACACTCCAAAACTTACAAAACTTAAACACAAACCCTTTGCTTGCTTCAGGCACAACTGCCTAAATCCCCTGATTATGTCTTAAGTTGACATGACAAGCAAAATAATTTTTTCAAAAAAAAGTGTGTTTTATAGGCTGAATGATAATCTCTCACTCAGCCTGAGTGCAGATTAACCATGCAAAAGTCAACAGGAATGGCATGGCATTGGCACAACAAATTGCATCAGTAGTTGTATTAGACTCATGCATCGGTCATCTAGACCAAAATATTACATGACTTATCAAGGAGATAAATTAGTGGTAATTTAGACTAAAGCATCCCATCACTTAACTAAGGAGATAATACAGTGGTTATTTTGACAAAGTAACTTCCCATAATTTTTGTGTCTGTTATTATACGCCTTGTTAGCCGACCCCACTTAGTGGAATAAGGCTTGGTTGTTGTTGTTTATTATACGCCTTGCAAATGTCAAATTTAACGACCCCACTGGTGTTCTTTAGTATCCGAGAATAATGTTTGATGCTAAATGCAAAGGATGTAACCGTGCAAGAAAATTGAAATAGGAAAACACAACGAAACAATTTTTTTTAAAAAAAAAAGTACCACTATCTCTTAGCCTTTCCTAAAATTACAACATTTTGCTTAAATAAACCAAAATCTTCAATAAATTTGGCATCAAAATCACTCTTCTCCTACCTTTATTTCCACTAACGCTTGCATTCACATATAAGAAAGTAGCATGTTTGAAGGACTGCATTAGGACTATAAGTGCAGCCAAATGCAAACTCTTCATATACAAGACCTACCAGAAGTTGTTGAAGATGTTTATCCAAAAACACCAAATAGAAAAAAAAATTAGACAGAGGATCCACAAAAACAATACCAGGAAAATGCAATAAAAGATGCCATTAGAATTTAGTACCTCCAGCAAGTGGTAATCAAAGATATCTTTCTCCACATTTTTTGTTCTAAAAAGGCTAAAGAGGCTTGGAATATCTTGAAAAAGTCTATCAAGAATATCTATAAAACTTAAGCACTACATTCTTCTCCTACCTTTATTTCCACTCACAAGCACCATCCTTGCCTCCATAACTTCACAAAATATAACACCCATTACTTCACAAAATATTTGCAACCTCCATCCCAAAAACATTTACATGCACTTCTACCCGATAGCCATGTTTGAAGGAGCGAATTAGGACTACAAGTGCAACTAAATGCAAAATCTCTTCATCTTACAAGAACTAAGAGAGGTCATTGAGGGCATTTATCGAAAGCCACAAAATGATAGGAAAAGTTACATTGAGGATCAATAGAAGTAATACAAGGAGACTACATGAAGAGATGTAAGCACAATTTAGTACCGCCAATATATAGTAAACAAAGTTATCATTTTTGGTGCTAAAAAGGCTTAAAGAAGCTTTGGATATTTGGAAAAGGCTACCAAGGAAAACAGACAAGAATAGCTATAAAACTTAAACACTTAAATAAGCACTTTGATAACATGGAAAAGCCCAGATTGGAGACAAAAAGATCTCAAATACCAAGGAGGTAGAGGAGAACTTCACCAAAAGGGTATGTGGCAAAACAAAACTGAAGTGATTACAAAGAGTATGGATTCTCAAACTTGATGCCACATTTGCCAGAACCATCATTTCAAAGAGTAAAAATTCAAATGTAAGAGATGAAAGATTCCAAATCACTCCTATAATGACTGTTGGTATAAACAAAAGAATGACAAAGTAAAAGAAAAGTTGTCTTAAAGAGGCTTGCTCAACTTTTCACTCGCATATGTATGCAACATTAATCATATGTTTATGATATTTATACAATTGCAGTTGTCATATGCTAGGAGATAAAAAGATGCATGTTGAACTTGGACAAAACATCACTAAGAAAGTGAAACATCATGTTCGAAATGCCCAAAAAGATGAAGGCAAAGGAATGATTTTTGTTGACATCAAGAGAGGTAACAAAAACTTACAAGTGATTTTTTTTATGTGCTAAAGTTGACTTACATTTACTGAGTGCGGGATAGCTCATGGTAAAAGAATATCATATTACTTTCTATGATGACAAATGTAGAATTTAGATAATAAGACAAACATTTTTAGTATTACTCTTCTAATGAACTTCAATAGAATTTTGGATTCCTCAATGTCCACAGGGAGATTATTTTTCAAATGTGTCACACTTGATGATTCATAATTATGGCACTTGAAGTTTAGTCTTCTTAAGTAAAAAGGCCTTCTTTACACAGAAAGGAATATAGTTTTTTGACTTTCTTTTAGCCAAACAAAAGTTGAAGTTTGTGATGTTTGCATCATTGGTAAAATGCATCAACATGCTCAACTTAACTCTCCAAAAGCAACATTGCAATTTTTTCACAGTAACAGCATAACTAACCTGTATGTTGTCAATATTATCACGATTCCATAAAGGCAAAAAGAAGCGGTTTGCAAAACGCTGGACCAACTGTAGATTCAAGTGTCATAAGGAATAATTAAAGGAAAGATGAATAACCATTAGAAAGTTAAAATAACTATATCAATTCTTGTGTCACATTACCAAATTCTGAACCAACTCCTTTCCCAAGTAATGATCAATACGATAAAGCTGTTGCTCATCAAATAACTCTGCTAACTGAGCACTCAAAGCTTCTGCAGATTTTAAATCCTTTCCAAATGGCTTCTCAACAATGACACGTGTCCACCCACCTAGATCAACTAAGAATAATCCAAACAAGTACTAATGTCATGCAATGATTTAATATGAATTACCATCAATATTGTTTCATTATTCCATGTAAGGTTCAAAATCTTAAGTCGAGCCAAAGTTCCATCCTTTGATGGAAATGATAATATTTTGGCATTGTGCTAACGTTAGAAAAAGAAGTTAAAAGCGATTGAATACTTAAGTTCGAGAAATTTTCACATTAACTTATATGTACACAAGCAAAAAGATAAAAATATTCAATTCATCGTGATCCTCGTCTTAACTTGTGTTATGGCATGCCTAAGGGGGGTGTTAGCATAATATGATATTCATCAACAAGATTGTCACAACGACATAGGAAGCATTGCCTATGCAAATTAGTATCAAGTTTTAGTAACTTATAACAATGATATGTTTCAACCATGTTGTCTGATACAGTACAAGACTTCAAACCAATATTTTTACGTACCTTGCAAGTTTAATTTGGAATTGGTTCTTCATGATAAGCATTTCTCCTTTTAGCTAGGAATAATAATATAGAGGAAGCAAAATCAAAAAAGAAATGGAGAAAAAATTGAGATGTAGTGAAACAAATTTAAGATACATAACATTAAATTGGAGTAGAAAAATGAATAACTTTTATCTTTTGTGCGGTTGTTCAATGAGTATCTCTAATAAAAATAAAAAATTCTACATTGAGGTGAAAAAACAAAGTTTCATTGCAATATTTATGCACATGTATTGAGATTGAAGTGGATCTTTTTACATGTAAATATGAAGAAATACAAAATGAATAATTCATTTACTAAAAGAAACGTGTTCACCTATTTATAACTATGCCAAGCTTTTATGGATTGCCAATATACAATTAAATTATTAATAGAAATTCGCAACATCAATAGCCTTATTAATTTATACACAATTAATAAGATGATATTATGAGAAATACAAGCAACCTATGTTTGATTTTCATTACGTTGGAGAGTTGGCAAGATTTATAAGGAATTGATGGAAATTTATGTTCTTGTCCTATGAGGCATTTGTTGTTTAATGACAAAATAAGTTGAATCGAACCATCATATAGGTATTTGGTGTCAAGTTGAAGTCAAAATGGGTTCGAATTGAACCCATCGAGTAGGCGTGTTGATTAGGGACACATGGTCATACAAGGTTTGATTTGGATTTATCTTGGCCAATTTATGGATGAATTGGTTTAGTTGGATTGGGATGCATTAAAATATTTTAAAGGAAGTTAGGAATAATCATTTTTCTCTCCTCTTCTTCTCTCTCCAATTCACATACTTTCTTCCTCACCTGAATGTCACCTCCCCCCTTCTTCCTTTCACTCACCCATTTCCCCACCCGACATAGCACCCTATCCTTTTTTTTCTCTTCTTCCTCTCATTCAGGAGATACAAATGTCGCTCTCTTCCTCACTACTAGCACCATCATCTCTCTCATCACTCATCCTCTTTTGCCACCAGCTCTCTTCTTCCTTCTTCTTCTCCTCACAATCCCCTTCTCCCTCTTCTTTCTTTTCTCTCCCTATGTGTATACAGTAGCAATATCGCTAAAGCCAAGAGAGGCCACCACCAGCCATCTCTTTCCTCCCTTCTTTCTTTCTTTCCCTCCTATTTTTCCCCAAGCCCACTACCTACCTACCCATTGCTCTTGGTCAAGCCGATAAGGCCTTTCTTCCTCTCGTTTTCCTTTTTCTCTCTCTTCCTATTTTTCAACACCCACAACCCTTATTCAGTAGGTTTTTCCTAAGCTATGAAGGACTACTAACTTTCCTCATTTTTTGAGCCTCTTGGAATTCATGAACAAGGTCATTGCTTGCACGCATGTCAAATTAAAGTTTTAATTGACTCGAGAGTTTTGTATTAGCAAAAAATCTACCTTGTTTTGTCAATCGTGGGAAAAGGCAAATATTTTATTTAAATATCTCTATTTGAGGTTAGCATATCTAATTTAGAATGGGAAATAAATCTATTCAACAGTGGTAGGTTTCTCATTTAGAAATTAGAATTATATCGAGGTAGCAGGATCAAGATTGGATCCATCAATTTTAAATTTTAGTTAATTTTTAGTTTTTTATGTTATTATCATTATTAGAAATTTATTTTGAGTTTACTAAGCTATTTTTCATATTGTATTTATAGATACACATTTGAGTGGAGCACGTTGATTTTCAAAATCTCATATCTTTTGCTTTACATAAAGGTGATAAATTTATCTTCTGATTTCTGTACATATTCCCTTGTGAATAAATAAAAATACAAAATGATTATATATATATATATATATATATATATATATAGCAAATAGCAAAATGAGTTTTAAAATGTTATATTGAGAGTTGAATAATTGATATTCTTTCATGTTCACATGCGGTTTCATATGGGGATTAACATGAAAAGGATTTGTTTTAAAAATGAAATGGCTATTCTATTTTACTCTTCAGTTGATACCAAAGTTTAGAATTTCGATATAAGTCGAAGTTTCAGTTTATGATCGAAATGATACGATTTCGATACCGTATCATGTCATACTGATAAGGTTTCAATACTTTTTAAAATATAAAATAGATTAATTTTTCTATTTTTCTAATAATTTGTCTCCTACATCTTAAAGGGATACTTAGTTTATTTTTACTGAAGAGAAAAAAAATAACAAGGAAGGGAAAGGGGAGGGAAAGGAATTAATAAAAAAAAGGAAATAAAGAAAAAGTAATAGATAATAAAAAAATCCAACATTGTCAAATGGCCTCGCGACCTCGCAAAAACCTCCGCGAGGTCATCACGCCCATGACAATGTTAGTCGAAAGGTAAATTCCACCCGTGTTGACTGACATGGCTCGACATCTAATTCCATGGTTGATACATGTCATTAGCTTGTGTTACCTTTCAAATTACTTGTTGACTTGGCTATAAATACTTGTGGTAAAAAGAGACTGGCTTTAGCGATTCATCTTTTAGTGGATTTATTGGTGATGGATTTATTAGAGATATATTATTGGTGATAGATTTCTAGGTGGTGATTAAAAAATAATAATTAAAAGTTATCTAAACTTATGGTAAAAAAATGATGATAATTTATAGTAATAATAGTAACTCTAAACGTTGATAAATAATTGAAATGAAAGAAATAATAATTGATTATACATATAAATTAAAGGATTCAAATGAGAATTTAAAGTTGTAGTATAAAATTGTGACTTGCCATATTAATTTTGACACCATTTTATTGAAGAATAAATTATAAACATCCTTTCTTTTTAGCCACTTGGTAAATCTGTGCTTTTTATTTTCCCTTGGCATCTAGTTTTAAAAGCAAAGGTGATTTTGGAATTATAATTGGTCTTAGCCAATAAGAGTTGCTGAGAGATCTCAATCTATCTACTAATTTTAGGTTTGATTTTATTTTATCATATTTTTTGTTCAATCTATATAATATTTTTGCATTATACAGTTTCATTATACTTGTAAAATAAATATATATATATATAAATTTTGTTGAACTTCTTTATTATCTTGAGTTAGTAATTGTTTGCATGACATTTAGTTCCCTATTAAAAAATGAATATATAAAGTATGTTGAACTTCTTGATTATCTTGAGTTAGTAATTATTTGCAGGGCTCTTAATTTTCTATTATCACACTGTCACCAAGTGGGGTACCTTACCTCCCTATTAAGTGGAAATTATACCCAAGGTGTGACATTTTCAAACCTAATAGTGGATGTGACTTTCTCACATGAACATCTCATTCAATATTAGCACTTTTTCCTTTGTCATTGTTATGGTATGATTATATTTTTTTTTCAAAAAATTATTCTTTTAATCCAAGGTTCGTTATAGGATGTGTAAGCGTCAATCACTTTTCAATACAATTTGGTGAACTGTGGTTCACTACTTTTTTACCCAAAAAGGTAAAAAGAAAATTGGCATTATTATGATGTAAAATTGACAAGTATCTCATGGAAAAATTATAAATTTTAGAAAAGTTATGTGTGATCCTACAAGGAAAGTTCCTTGTGATGATTAGAATTATGATCCAAAAGCCACATGAAATTCTGTCAAATTTCAGCTATTAGTTATCATTTTACTCTATATGAAATCAACTACACAACAATAAATTAGTAAACCATCTCACCATAAGATATTTTACAGAATGTATGAAGATTACCTTGATTCATACAGTATGTTCTTATCATTTTGCAAACAGAAGGGTACACAGATGGAGGAAGTGCCAGGTAAAATAGCCTCCTAGAGATCCCAAGATTGCTATTTTTTGATATCTCATGCTCAGTGATCTTTTTATTTAATAGCTGAAAACCATCCGCACTCTCATATGAACCACTGATATATTTTATCTGCAAATCAGAAATGCAGCTTAAATTTCCAATCTAGGAAACAAACATTCAGAGTAGAATAGAGAGAACAACTTTACCAATTGCAAGAACCTTGATAGAATCACTCTTTGCTCAGCCGATGCTTCATGGCCAAGATATCTGTTTCACATGAAAGATTCAGTATTTCAAGCATAGTTGTTGTCGGAAACTATCACTTGGGTTGTACTAAATTTTCATTTTTCAAGTATCAAACTAAAATCCTCTTTCCCTCCTGTTGTGAGAAGCAGGGGTAGACATGTCTTTTTCTCTTATGATCTTAGGGTTATGTTGGTTATATAAACCCTGTAATGTTTTCTTTTGGAGTTAAGATAGTTTTAACATGGTATCAGAGCTACCCTAATTTTTCCTCTCCTTTGTCACGCTGCGCCGGTTTTTTTTCCCCCCGCGACCCCTTTCTCTTCTCTTCTCTACTTGCGCCGCTTCACCTCACGATCCGCTCGGCTGATCCCTTCCGCCACCAGCGTTCGAAGCCGTCAGCCGCGTGGAAGAGGATCGAAGCCCTAGCCACCCTCTAGAACTTGCTGTTTGCAGGTTTCTTCCTGAGCCGACGCCCGGATCTCTCTCTCGTGCGCAATAGCGATCGCCGCCGCCGCCTCTTTCCTTGAAGTCGCGATTCTCCGGTGCTTCGGCGAAATCGCGAGCGGAATAACACCAGAAACGGCGGAAGGTCAGATCCAAAGAAGTAAGTGTCGCTTGCTTCGTCTCGCCGCTTGCTTCGTGTCTCCCTCTGCTTCCGCAGCAGCCGCTCTAAAATTTCTACAGCCGCCGCTCGACTCTCCGCTTGCGACGTGCACATATCAAAAGAAGGAGCTCATCGTTGTGTTGTCCTCGACGCTCTCTGGAGATCCCATCTCTCTCTGCCTCTGGAATTCGCTCGCTCGGCTTCTATATAGCCGACCGATCTGGCTAACTCCACCACCCTTCTGCTCCGGCTCCGCCTCTGCAGCAGCCACCAGGACTAAAGTTCAAATCAAGGCTTCCGCTTCCTGCTTCTTAGAAGGGCTCCAGCTCCTGCTGCCTCTTCTGCTGCCACTGCCAGCGTCTTCACACAGCTGTAACGTCTGATCTTCTGTTGCGGCAGATTATTAAGGAGCTTAGCGCTTCTTTGTTCCACGTTGCGGCCTCTCTTCGTCATCCGTTTCGGCGATTTTAAGCCCTAGCCTCCTTGCTACCTACCTTGTCACCACAATCTTGTTTTATGGCGGACACCTCTGGTGAAACTTCTGGTATTTCTGTAGATCCAGTACAACCTGTAACTTCTTCTGGACAGGTACAACCTTTTTTCACAATGTCAGGAAATGGAGGATCCGGTCTTCAGATAACCTCAGAGAAGTTGACAGAGACAAACTATGCATCTTGGGCAGTTGCTGTTGAACTTTATATTGAAGGCCATGATAAACTTGATGTCCTTCATGGTACTAAAGTGAAACCAGATGAAAAAGACCCGAACTTTAGTATTTGGAGGCGTGACAATATTCAGTTGATGACTTGGATACTTAATTCCGTCAGTTCTGGCATCAAACAAGTTATTCTTCATAACAAAACTGCTTTTGACATGTGGAAGACATTGGAGCAAATGTACGGACGCAAGCATGACATGCTGCGTATATATCAGCTAAGTAGTCAAATTTTTAAACTTGATCAAGGCTCTATGTCTGTAACAAATTATTTTGCTATTCTGAAGGGGCTATGGGATGAGTTTGACTATTACAGGATGGAGAATTGGATTTCCACGGATGATCACCAAAGATATTTAAAGCTTCTGGAAAAGGACAGAATTATTAAATTTCTGGATGGGCTTAATGCAGAGTTTGAGAGTTTAAAAGGACAAATTCTTAGTCTTGATCCTACTCCCTCTCTAGAACAAGTGTATTACAAAGTTCTTAGTGAGGAGGGCAGGAAAAGAACCATGAGCAACAAGGGGATTTCTGCTACCAGCACTCCAATTGAAGATACTTCTGCTCTTGTCAGTTCTATAAACAAGTTCAAGCCTGGGAGAACTAAAGGAAGAGGTGACAAATTTTGTCAGCACTACAAGAGGACTAATCATGATTCAGATTTTTGTTGGGAGAAATATCCGGAGAAGAAACCTGATAAATTCAAACATGGTGACAA
>JAOBBC010000017.1:2884105-2895280 GCA_025388495.1 Curcuma longa
TCTCTGTGCAGAGAAAGATCAAGAAAAATCGAGAAACGCTATTCACCCCCCCTCTAGCTATTCAACCGATCCTAACATACACTAATACATCTAACCCTCACCCTCTCCTCTCGGATTCGGGCAGTTCCGACCATACTCTATTTATATCTAAGGTATCGAAAGAAAAATTTGAGGGGAACAGCCCCGCCTCGCCGACTTGCTTCAGCGCTCCCTCGAAGTCGTGCTGTAACATCCAGGCAGTCTTCTATTCAAATTGGTCTATGTACTCTTCAGACTGCAGCCAGGCTTCCTTAGCAGCTTGCACGCGGCTGGCCTCTCCCTCCTTATAAGCAGCCGATTCGGCCCGGGCCCCCTCCAGATCGGCTCGGGGTTTCTCCAGCTCTGCTTCGAGGAGTCTTCGTTCCTCCGCTGCCTCCTCCGCCTGCCTCTTCAAAATGGTGGACTCCTCCAATATTTAGGACAGTTCCTCCTCCTGCTGAGCCAGCTGATCTCGAGCCCGTTTCAGCTGTCCCTGATTCTCGACCCGAGTCGCCGCCAAGCTCTGCTCTAGAGCCTCTACCTTGTCATGAGCCTCTAGCAGTTCAGCTCGATATTGATCGGCCACGCCATGGCTCTTAGCCGAGCTCGCCTTCGCCTCATCCCGGTCCCGGGCTAGCTCCAGGTTGCGGGCCTTTAGTTCTTGTAGCTCTTTAGCCGCCGCGGAGAACTGGCGATTCAAACGGAGCAATCGGCTGTGTAGTTCCAAGTGCTCGGCCCAAAACTGCTTATAAATACATATTAGCTTGAATAAAACCAACTCGAGGGAAAGCAGCAAACTTACCCGCATAAAGTGATAGTTGCCGCGGTAGCTGAGCTCCGAGATAGTGATTCCTTGAAAAGAATCAGCGCGACGTAGGGCTCGGATTCGGTTCATCATGCCCAACGTCTCCTCGTGGGTGAACGGTACGTCCGCTGGCACCTGCGTAATCCGAGTCCCACGGAAGTCAGTTGATGGAAAGGAGGTCTGCGCTCCCTCTGCAGATCCCGCAATACCCGAGCCTGTAGGCCCTTTGGCTCCCGACGCCGAAGCCGCGACTGTGGGCTCGATTCCGGATATCTGATCACCTGGAGTCGGCGCCCTCTCCATCACCTCCATTAATGGAGTGATCGGCTCGACCGCTCCAGTCCCGGTCTCGGCCATGGTCGTCGCTGGTTCCCCCTCTGGAGCCAGGTGAATCACCTCAGCCCCTGCCAATTCGGCTACCAGCAGTGTCGGCTCCATGCCAGACGGACTCGGGATCGATTTGCCAGCTTCGGAAGTGTCTGCCTTCCTCGCACGCTTCGCCTTCTTCTCCTCCTTCTCTGAGGACCGGTGGTGATGCTTCTTGTGGGACTTGGAGAGCTTGGGGGGACGCTCCTTCTCGGCTCGCACCTTCCGCGCCCTTGACTCCTCTCGGGCCGGCTCCTCTGCCCGACTTGAAATCTCGAGCTCGAGCACTGCGACCTCAGCCCTTTCTTGCTCTTGAGCTTCCGCAACTAGCGTCGCGCTCGAAACGGTCGAAGTTGCGAATGCCCCGATGACCGCTTTATCCCATTTCAGATACTTGTTCATCGACGCCGCCATCCAGATATCAGCTGCAAGCAGACAAAAAAGCTCAGTTAGTTATTACAAAAGTCAAGTACTTCTACTTCTTACTGAGTGGTTGTGTTAGTTCGGCGACGATTGGGCTTAGTCCACCGTGGTACAGCAGCCCCTCCTCGCTCACCAACTGATTAACGTCGAACTTCAGGCCCTTCAGCGATTCGGCCATGGCCATGACCTCCGGATCGATCCGGCGAAATCTTAGCGTAGGTGGAATCGAGAGTTCGCGCTGCCACCGAGCAGGAGAGGGAATCGGACTCAGGAATTGGACAAAGAAGAACTTCTCCTTCCAATGCTTATGGGAAGTCGGATACTTGTCCAAAAAGTTGACCCCCAGCTTGGCGTTGAAGAAGAAGACACCGTCTTCCTTCTTCAGATAAAAAAATAAATAAAAGATGGAAGGGCGTAGGGAAATGCCATACAGGCGAAAGACGAGGGCAACTCCGCAAAGAAGTCGGAAAGAGTTGGGGGCGAATTGGTTGAGAGGGATATGGAAGTAGGTCGAGACGGCCCGAAAAAATTCCGGAACCGGAAATCGGAGACCACCTTCGAGCTGGCCTTTGAAAAAAGCTAGGCAGTCTAGTGGTGGAGAGCAAGGTCTCTGACTCGACTCAGGAACCCTAATCCTGAGGTTCGTCGTGATCTCATAAGCCAATCTCATCATAGAGATGGATGACTGAGGGAAAGTAGACTCGATCGACTCATACCAGGGACCTACACCTTCGTCTGAAGCCATCTACTAATAAAAGGTGAAGAGGAAGGGGAATCGGAACTTACTTGATTCAAAGAAACAAAGGCAAGGAGAGCGCCGACAGGATGAGGATTAGGGAAGATCGGATGAAGGGGGACGAAAAACTGAAAAAAGGATCGCACAGTCGCCCCGCGACTGCCATTTTCTCCATTTATCCAACACCCTAGCCGATTGGAGTCGTCCGATCAATCGGCGAAGAATGAGCCGGAGCCATCGTCGGTCATCTAATAAGCTCGTCCTTCTAGGCGGATCCGCTGCCTCATGATGACGATTCACACGTCCCATTGGACATCACGTCAACCCGCCTTCCTTAATGGCGCCTCGAAAATGATGTCGCCAAGTCATCAGCGTATCACATCGATTGGCGGCGTGGCGAACCACGCTCATCATCATTGAGATCACGTAGATCGCTAGCCCTCCGCTCCCAAGACAATCGCTCGTAGCATCAACCTGGCTCCGACTTGACTCACAATCGCCAGACACGCTGGTCTAGTCAGTCAAGCTCACGTCTCCTTCGACTAGACTAGCGGGGAGGCTTGTGTTATGGTCGTATGGAGTGGGTCGCGGTTAGCCAAGTCCAAGAGCAGCCAATCGGGTCTAACCCAAAGCATCACAGAACCCACAATCGGGTCGAATCCTCTGACACTTCATCCCCGAGTCGAGTCTCGCCAGCTGAGTCAAGGAAATCGGGTAGGACTCGATGACGACACTTCTCCAACAGAGTCGCAACCGGGTCAAGACACCTCCTCTTGACTGCTTGGTACCGAATTGAGCCGAGTCCTCGAGTCGGGCTCAGAGTGTCACAGAGCCCGAATCGAGCCGGATCTCCTGCACCCCGATCCCGAGCCGAGTCGATCCATCCGGACGTAGGGCACACCGGCTTCACTGCTCAACCCCAGCCTAAGACGGGCTTTTCTCTTCCTCCCCCAAAGACCACTCCCCCATCATGCAGTTGTGAATGTCCTCCTGTCACCCCTGCGATTCATCATAGCAATACACGTGTGCGACATGACTCCCTTTAATACGAGTCAGTGATGGGGCATGTACGCTGACTATACCCTGTCTTCTGACACATTCATAACGGTGATGGGACCCCAATCACATCCATGATATGACATAACATCATCAATTTATATAAAAGGTTAGCTCTGTACTGAAGGAGCTATGCGATCTCATAAACTCTCTCTTTTCACCCTCATTGTCTCCTTTCTCCTTCGACGGAAGCTAACTTAAGCATCGGAGTAGTCGCGTCGGGGCAACCCCTGGCCTTCCCTCTCACGGCGTTTATGCGTGCAAGTTCCAGAAGCTCCACACCTTCCTCTCCACCCAAGCCCACTCCAGTGAGGGGTTAAAGAAGCTGCGCACCAGAAGCGGATCTCAACAGGAACAAGTGTAATGATAAATATGCAAGGGTTCGCATTGCAAGGTCCAATTGTAACTTATCGACAAGGATCGCTACATCTCTATGAAAATTTGGATGTAGTGTTAAATAGGCAAAAATTCTCATACCATAGGTTGTATAAAAATAAATATTATAAGAAAACTAATAGTCTAAGATTTAGTACATAGAACTTAAGAACCCTCCCTAGTCAAGCAATGAAAGTAGTAGATGTGATGATTAGGAGAAGAATTAGTATTTTGTGCGGATTTTAAATTATGATACACAGAAAAGAATAAAACAAAAAATGAAGTGTGTATTATTGTAGCTAGTTCGTTAAAGAATGAAGTTATAGGGCTAGTTACAAAGGGAGATAAAATTATAGCTCTCAATATAGTAATGGAGAAAGAAACTATGAACTTATTTAGCATATATGTACCTCAAGTAAAATTAGATAAAGATACCAAATCAAGATTTTGGAACTACCAAGATGAAGTATTACAAAACATTCCACCATATGAAATGATTTTAATAAGAGACGATCTAAATGGACATGTCAGAGTAAAAAATTACGAAATATGAGAAAGTGCATGGAGGTTATGGATTTGAAACAAGAAATGAAGAAATAAAAACTATATTGAATTTTGCAATAACATATGGTCTTATACTAGCTAATACATTTTTTTAAGACAAGAGAAGAACGCTTGATCATGTTCAAAAGTGAGAATAATAAATCACAAATTGACTTTCTTATGGTTAGAAAAAAAATATAAAAAGATTTATAAAAATTACAAAATCATCCCTGGAGAAATCAACTACCCAACATAGATTAGTAGTGTTGAATATACGCCTTCAGCATAGAATCAATAGATAGAAAATATACACAACTCCTACAATTAAGTAGTGGAAGTTAAAGGATAGGAAGTAAAACATATTTAAGGAGAAAGTAGGAATACAAGAATTATGTGAAATATACGATGTCTCTAATACAACATGAGATAAAATGATATTAAAGTTGAAAATAGTACCTAAGAGTATACTCGTGCACCACCAAGTAAGGAATCTTGGAGGTGGAATGAGAAAGTACAAGAGAAAGTGAAAAAAAACAAACAATCTATAAAGAATTATATATTTGTAAGAACGAGAAAAACTTTAAAAATATACAATAGTTAAGAGGCTAAAAAAACAATAAATGAAGTTAAGAATAAAATTTTTGAACGGTTATATCGAAAATTGGATACAAAAGAATGGGAAAAAATATTTATAAAATAGCTAAAGTAACAAAGAGGAAGACAAAAGATCTTATCCAAATAAGATATATTAAAGGTGAATATAATAGAGTACTAGTAAATGATGGAGAGATAAAAGAGCGGTGGAAAAGATAATTTCATCAGTTTTTTAATGACAGTTTAGCTGATCAACTTAACTTAGGTAATTTAAGTGAGTTAAATAAGTATAAAAATTTAAATTTTTATCATAGAATTCAAATTTCAAAAGTAAAATAAACTTTAAATGGAATGCAAAATGGAAAAATCATTGAACCAGATGATATTCCGATAGAGGTATGAAAGTGCCTAGGAAAATAAGATATTGAATGACTTACAAAATTATTTAACATAATATTGAAAACGAAAAAATGTTTGATCAATGGAGGATAAGTACTCTAGTTCCCTTATATAAAAATAAGAGAGACGTACAAAATTTATAAACTATAGGGGTATTAAACTAATGAGTCATACCATGAAATTTAAAAAAAAGTAATAAAAAAATAATTAAGGAAGGAGACCACGGTGATCGAAAATTAATTTGGATTCATACTTGGAATGTCAATAATAGAAGTTATACATCTAAAGTCTCAAGAGAAATTATATGGAGAATTCTAGAAAAAAGAAGTGTTAACATAGCATATATTGAATTAATTAAGGATATGTATGAAGATGTAAATTAAAGTGAAAACTTCAGACGGATTAATTGAAACATTTCCATTAAAGATAGGGTTATATCAAGATCAACTCTATGTTCTTATGTTTTTACCTTAATCATGGCCAATCTCACTGAACACAATCAAGACACATTACCGTGGTGCATGTTGTTTGCAGATATTATTTTGATAGATGAGATACATGAAAGAGTAAATGTTAAACTAAAATCTTGATAGAAAACACTAGAATTGAAAGATTTTAGACTTCGTAAAATAAAGACAAAATATATAGAATTTAAATTTAGCAATATTAAACATAATGATACAATTGTTAGTTTGAAAGATGATAAGTTGTCTGAAACTCAGAATTTTAAGTATTTAAGATCATTTTTACAAGACGATGGAAAGATTGAGACATGTCTTATATAAAATACAAGCAAGATGGTTAAAATAGAGGAGAGCATCGGACGTTTTATGTGAGCGTAAAGTATCTCTAAAACTTAAAAGGATATTCTACAAAACGGCGGTTAGACCTACTATGTTCTATATCGCTGAATGTTGGATTATGACTCGAGTATATGAGCAGAAGATGAAAGTTACAGAGATGAGGATGTTAAGGTAGATATATGAGTATACGAGGATGGACAGAATAAAAAATGATAGCATTAGAGAGAAAATCGAAATTGCATCTATTGAGGAAAAATTCGGAGAGACATTTAAGATGGTACGGACATATACTTAGACAATAAATAAATATTCCAGTTAGGTAATGTAAAATTATGACAAATACACACATCAAACGACGAAGGCCAAAAAAGACTTTGTTAGCAACAATAAAACAAGATAAATTTTATTTAAGTATAGATGCTAATATAGTAGGAGATAGAGTCCAATGGCATAAAATGATCCATATAGTCGACCCCACCTAGTGGGATAAAGCTTGGTGGTTGTTGTTATTATCGTACCTTTAAAACTTAAAGGAACATTTTACAAGTGATGATTAAACCTGCTATGTTGAGCTATGAAGCAAGCACACCAGATAAGAATGTTAAAATGGATGTACATACATACAAAGATGACTAGATAAAAAACGAGAACATTAGAGAGAAAGTCGAAATTGTGCCTAGTGTGGCAAAACTCCAAGAAATGCATTTAACATGGTACGGGTATATACTTAGGTGTTTAATAAATACCCCGGTTAGGTGATGTGATACTAACATATACTTAGGTGTTTAATAAATACCCGTTAGGTGATGTAACACTAAGATAAATATGTACATTAATAGAGAAAGAATGAGACTAAAAAAAATTAATTAGCAACGATAAAAGAGGATAAAATTTATATAAATATAGATGAAGATATAGTAGAGGATACATATATCCGACCACACTTAATGGGATAAAGACATGTTAGATTGTTGTTTTCTATATATTATCATATATTGCTTCAATCTGGTTTGGATTAAAAAAAGTCACTTTTGTGTAAAATAGAGCTCAAATCTAAATTTAAAAAATAAAATAAAATTATATTTTCTTTTCAAATCCATTAATAAATAATGTTTTAAAATTGAAGTCCCCCCCCCCCCCCCTTTATTCCTTACCTTCAAGGAACTAATCAAATGAAAACTATTTTATAATTCTTCTCAATGAATTTTCTTTTTCTATAATACTTTCCTTCCTTTCTAAGAATTATGGCCTACAAAATGAAAAATTATATTACATGCAAACCAAGCCAAACTATTCTATTTAAAAAATAACAAAAAAATCAAACTAAACTAAATAGATTTAGATAGGTTTATATTTTTCAGGTTTGGACACAATAACCATGTCAATATTTATAGCACAGCAACATGATTTTGTTGTTTACAAGAAATGATATGATGTTACAAATTAAGGCAAGCTATCAAATTTTCTGTTTCATGTTGATTAGGACGAGCAAAACTTTTCATTGCCCTACCAACTAGCACACAAGAAAGCTTCACACTCCTAATTTGTAAGCAAAATAGGTGGGAAGGGGATTCTCCATGGACAAGTTTGAATCTTCCATCCACCGAGTGGCATCTATGATTGTCTTCTTCTCTGGTTTTCGTGATCATATTTTTTGCAACCAAAGGTAGGATATATTTGAGTGGATGATAAGGCCCCAACAAAAGTGAAGCTAGGGCAATAAGAAGGAACAATAGTGTTCCATAAAGACCAGTCTATGCCGTAATGGTTACATCTTAGACTCAAAAATCTTAACATGGTTTACAAGTTCAAACTCTAAAATGAAAAGAATGTGCAAGTGATGAAAGAAGGCAAACCTTTTCCTCATTGGCTTTTTCATTTGTTTCTATTAACATTATAGTCTTATAGCAAGTCTCACAAAATCCCTTTTGGCCTCGAACGCAGAAAAAATTAGCACCTCCAATGCAAGCTTTGCAGACAGAATATATACACGTATAGCACATGTAAGTGACAGCCTTTTGACAGATGCTGCATATATGCCACCCTACAAATCACAAAAAGATCCAACAAGTTTTCAGGAGCAAGGAATCAACTGCATGTGTTACTGGAAAAGGATCCACTGCTTCAGGGAAATAACAAGAAATTTAAAAGAATGAGGACAAAACATAATCTCACAGATATCTGAGATCAACCTTTGATATTTAACAAAACCAGTGTGGTGTGTCATTGGCTCAATGGACCATCAGAGGTATAAGTTAGCTTTAAATAGAGAAATAATTGAAATTATGAGAAAAACAATTCCTATCATGTGAAGGTACTAATATTGTTTCAATGCATCCAAAGCACGAAAGTGATAGCAAAAATAAAAATTCAAGCATTTCCTAACTTCTCTGAAAATCTTGACTCTTGCACAAAATACTCTCTGAATCGCCTGAATTTTCAACTGTCAAGCAGCGAAAGCCTCTCTCTCACAAAGTTCTTGCAAATAAACTCCTTTCCCATATGAAGATCTTGCAAGCAAGCACCTTGCTTGCCCTGAACTCCTCTCAACTAAGCTCTTTGCAGACACCAACCCTTATGAGTTTGTTGGGAGCTGGACTAAATGGAGCTCCACCTCACACAGATAATGCAAAACTTAGTTACTGCAGAAAGCAAGAAACGACAAACAACAGTGGCTGAATATGTGATGGAGAAACAATATTGTCGTTAAGTATACACACACACACAATGCAAGAGATAATAAAGCCATTAAATTTTCATTAAGACACACACAGGGTATTCTAATAATAATAATGATAATCAAAATAATAATATATAAAATAGAATATCATTTAACAATTCAAGATTACTTATTAATAGTTGAATATTAATTAAGATTTATATCATCATTATCGAATTGTGTTTGTCGAATATTAAAAATATTGATATCAATCTTAAATAAAAAAAAAAGCTGACAGTTTTTATTAGGCCTTAACAACCAACATTCAAAATATCTAAACCTATTGGCAAGGATTAATTAGAATTTTTGTAACTATAAGAACTTTAATTTATTTGGACAAAAAAAAGGGACATTAGCACCCTGTTGTTAAGACTCGATGGATTATGGCCTATTAAGTGTAGGGCCATATGGATTGCGCTAGAGGAGGTGGGGTGAATAGCGCTCGTCGCTTCTCTCATTTTTGTGTTTTCGTTCTTGTCTATAGAGTTAATATGCAATGGAATAATGAAAGAAACAAGACAAGACATGAACACTATATCGGTTTTTACTTGGTTCACAAACCCTAGGGTTGCTACATCTAAGGCATGCATACAAAAACGTCATCCACTATTTTTCTTCTTTCCGGAAACCTTCCGAGGGCGAAGAAACCTCTTACAAGAGCAACCAATTACAAGCAAAAGTAAGATAAAATAATGCACATAATAGTAAATACAACCAGACTTGTTAGAAGCAGTTTGGAAGCCCTGAATGCCGAGCATTTCTCCTGGCATTTCCCCGATCACACAAGTAGACTTCTTGAGAGCACTTTCGAGCACAAAGCAAGGATATTGATATTAGAATTGTTGATCTGAATGTTGAGCTCGAAGTTCTTTTATAATCTTTTTCAGATCGGCCCAAAAACTCTATTCAATCGACCGAACCATGGTCAAACTTGCTCCCAAGACCGATCCCTTCGTGATCTAGACCAAGTCTCACGATCTTATCGTTATCAGGTTTTTCGATCGACTGAACCTCTTATCGATCGACCAAAACCTTCGATCACCCAATCCAAAACCCAAACCACCCAAACCCGACTTGGGCTCATCTGGTTGACCAGACTAGATTTCCGATCGATCGGACTGTCTTACGATCGAATGGACCGGTCTTCCGATCGACCGGACAGGTCTTCTGATCGATCGGATTGATTGTCTGATTGACCAGACTGGTTCGGGTCTGGTTTAACCCTGGTTAAGTCCTGGTCCGATTGCATTCGTCTGCTCTCCGTCTTGCTTCGAGCTCCAATTTCTTGCAAGACAAGCATACAAACACAAACAACCAAAAGAAGTCTTATTCTACCTAACCAACTAGCTTACTATTTGCTTGGAGTTCACTCCCCCAAGACTTCTTGTACTACATAGGGTTCACTCCCCTAGGATTTTTCCTTTGCTCAGAATTTACTCCTCTAAGTCTTCTCACTACCTAAGTTCACTCCACTAGAATTTTTCCCTTTGCCAAACATCCGATCACCTTGATCTGCTTAGCTTGCCACTTGCCAAACATCTGATCATCCTTAGCATATCTGGACTTTCCCTTTGCCAAACATCCAATTAACCTTGACTTATCTAGACTTTACCCTTGTCGAGCATCCGGGTCACCCTTGATGTACTTTAACTTTCCCTTTGTTAGTCATCCGGTCAACCTTGACCTAACTAGACTTTGCCTAGGTCAAGCCTGACCTATTAGAACTTCTACTTGACTATCAAGCATCTGGTCATTCAGGTCAACATTGACTTACTTGGACTTCTCCCTTGCTTCTAAATATCTGGTCGACCTTGCTCTATTTAGATCAGCCCTTAGTCAATCTTGACTAGACACAAGTATATTGTCAAACATCGAAATTCTGAAAGCTGATTACACCAACATTAAGTGTGCAAATATAAGTTTCACATTAAGCACTTCTCTATCCAATAATTTTGTATGCTGGTATTTTACTAGAAAGTTGATAGGGACTTTTTAAAAAGTGACAATGCACTTGGACCTTGATGTGGATCCTTTGGCAACCTAGTGCGAGTATTGCATAGACTTGTGGCCAAGATCCAATGCTAACCTCTTTTCAATGGAATACACACTTCTTGAAGTCATTTTGGGGTAGGCAGGCACAATTTCCTATCCTAGATTGCATGTTCATGTTGGCATTCCCCTGGTGAGAGAGTTCTTTACCTTTCATAGAACAAAGTTCATCAAACAATAACTCATGTAAAAATGGTATCAGACTTCAGCAAAGTTCTAGTGGTGGATCCTCAACTTAGGCAAGGTCTTATAGGCAAAAGTCATTGATCAACTTGGCACAAGGGCTTGG
>JAOBBC010000017.1:2896500-2913143 GCA_025388495.1 Curcuma longa
TATAATTACGAGCATAGGGATGAATTAATGTTTTGTTCATATAAATATATACCTAAAAAATTACAACTCATACACTTAATAAAAATATTAATTGTAGTCTACATTTTGTGGCTTGGAGCTCCATTGGATTTCAAATATATGGTTCCTCTTCTTGATAAGTGTAGTTATCTTCTATGCTTTACCTTATGATTTGCTGTCCTAATGGAGGGTGGGAATCAGTCTCTTATCAAACTGAGTATCAAATATCTTCATGTTTTAACAATAAAAATATTGACCATACTCAATGTTTTATAATTTAGATATATCTTACGTTATGGACACATGTATGTCACCACAAGTGATTGGACCATGAAGATTAGGTAAAAAAAAGACAATAAAATTATACATTGTAAATTAGCTTAACAATTTGAAAATATTACCTAATTAATTATTACAATACAAATAATTAGATACAATTATGTATATCAAGTCATTTTTGTCAAAAAAAGTGGGTTGGTCTGTACGAGTTATGTCTGACTAGAGAAGGGTAGGTAGGTAGTTGATATCTACAAATCAAAATATTTCTTTCCCTTACAAGATAAGGACAATTAAATGTATCTCCGAATCCTTAGGGTGCTCTTGTGTATTTGATTGTTTGTATCAAGAATAGGTTTAGACACCAATGCATGATTTAATTAATATAGTTTAGAGAGTTTGTCCTACTCACATATGACTCGTCCAGTGATGAATTACTTTGTATAGATTCAATTAAAATCAACCCTTCATAAGAGGTAATGCAACAAACCTTTTATAATCTCTTTGTAAGATGTTTTCAAGTGATCTCTCAAATGCCGACAATGATATGAATACTAATTAAAAGAGATTATCAAAAGCTTGAGTTGATGGTTTCAACCTTATCTAAGCCTTTGAAGACCTTTAAGTAATGTATCAACTTGTAAGGAGGAGTTTCAAGATCAATCTTCTATAACAATACTAGCTTAAAGCTCCCCAATTTTTTTTTATAGAATCAACAGTTGGTGTTGGTGTTGGGAGCATCACAGTGAACTTAATGTTTTGATGTATGAGTAAGTGTAAAGTTAGGTTATTACAAATTAATAATTTTACGTCAAGTAAAGAAGTTTATTTGACAAATGAAAATCCTGATTGGGAATTAGGTAAAATAGCTAAGTCCTAGTGAAGATAGGCAAGTGCAAAATCTTGACTGGGAATTAGATAGTTGAAAATCTTAGTTGCGATCCAAGTAGAAAAGTCCTAGTTGAGAATTAGGCAGAACAAGTTCAAGTGGAGGAAGCTGAAAGTTGTGGCTTGGCAAACAAGTCCAAGTGGAGGTAATTAGGAGCTGTGATTTGATAAATTACAATATATGGGTTAGCTAGGAGCTGAACATCTAGTAAAGTTACGTGCGAGTAAACTTAAAATCTATGTCATACTGATTACGCATATCAAGTGCAGGAAAGCAAAGTTTGACGGTTCTAAGCGATCGAGAGGAAGCCTAGGTGATTGGTTGGAGATAACGTTCGACCATTGGAGTTGAGGTCTTGCAAGTGACTGGAGCGAGGGGTGGACGACTGCAACATCCAAGCGATTGTAGATGCTTTCAAGCGACCGATATAGATGAAATCTTGAGATATGAGAAGTTAGGTCAAAGAAGAAAATTGACCTAACTTCAAGCGACTGAGGGGAGCCCAATCGATTGGGCTAACAGATAACATTTATTTTTGGACAAATGTTACAGTAATGTTAGCAGACTCCTAGGCGATCGAGAGATGGTCTACTTGACCGAGAAGTGACATGTCAGCATTCAAAGAAAGCCTATAAAAGGAGCAACGAGGCAGAACTTTCAAGCATTTCATTCTTAATCGTCATTCTCAATGTGCTCGTGCTCACATTCAATGCTCTTCGGAAGCTACACGCTACAACTTTGTTCTTTATTCTCTATATACAACAACATAAATATAACATTATTATTTCTTAGTTGTCATACATTATTGTATTATTATGCTTTATTTTTAGATTTTTTTTAAAGGTCTCTTCACTTCTAGAATCTTTTTAGAAAGGAGTTATGATTTTTTTTACAAAAATAAAATTTTTAACAAATATTTTTTTGATTATGTCAAAAGGGGAGAGAGATCAAGTTAAATTTAAAATATTTTTCAAAATCTTATCTTGAATAGTTTTTAGAGTGTTGTTGATTAAATTTTTTTTTTCAAACTTGAGTTCAAAAACATACTTGCTAAATATTTTTCAAAATGGTTAATTCTTGACCTAGAAAAATATGACTTGGAAAATTTTTGTTGCTTTAAAATATTTTTTAAAGTGACTGAAAAGGTTCAAAATTAATTCTTGCAAAATATTTTTTTTTTCAAAAATCTATGTATGGCTTGAATAGTTTAATCAAGTTGATAAATGAAAACTATGTCAAGTTCACGGGGAGAGAAGGAAATGAAGAGTTTTTACTCAAAATTTTTCTAAGTAAAACTTAACTTCAGGTGGAGTCTTGAATTAAGGAGGAGTCAAATACCTTAAGTGTTTATACTTGTTATTGTCACGTCCTGAGAGACGGCTCTCCAAAAAATTCAGGCATCATCTCCCCTGTAACAATTCAAATTCCTTGAATACATTTTTAACATAGGCCCACACGACCGCTCTCTAGAAGAACACATGTATTTAAAATACCAAACTATATGAATAAGGTTCACACGACCACTCACTAATCCAATACATGTATCTAAAATGCCAAATTACAAACAAATACCAACAATGTAAAATCACAAATGATATACCAACCATGTATAAATGAAAACCCTCAAAGCATATCGATGTACATCACAACGAAACAAACGACAAACTCCACAAGTCCACGATAATAGAAACTATACAAGTGGAATTATAACAATAATAAAATCCACGGATACAAATACAAATTCAAAAAGAAATCCAACATCCACACAAAGTAGACCAAAGATCCTCCTGCTGTGAGATGGGGGGCAGTGTGGCAGAACTCCAAGCTTCAAAGTATATATCCCTATTTGCTACGTGAGGAGGAAGATAAGAAATTCCAAGGTATGGGTGGTGAATATAAAATACTCAATGGGGTACTAGATAGAAGTGAACAAGGTCAATAATATTACATAACAGGTAATAGGTATCATGCAAATTCAACTAATGTATATAATGTCACACAATGCAACAATAACATATCAAACAAGTGCAATATATCACACACAAAGATGCAGTAAAATAAACTACCAACAAATGCATGCATATCACATATGCAACACACATCACAAGCAATATGCATGGTCACTATTTGCACTCACCATTTTCAAGCACCCAACACTGAACTGGGGCACACGATAGGACAACTGCACATGCTCCAACAGTAAACCACCACTAATCAAGTGGGGAGTGGGTAGAATATCTCAGGAAAGCTATCTAGCTAGTCCTAGTTGCACCCAACATAGTGCAATAAATGCTCTCACCCATGCCCTACTATCACATAGTGTTAGGTGAGTGCCAACAACAAAAATAACAACTGTTAACCACACCTACTACTATCATGTATATGTCATGATGCTCAGCTCAACAAGTAATGACTACATCTACTCAAGCATAATCAACATCAATCAGGACAAGTCGTCAATCAGACATATATAGTAGTAAATCCGTGGCTAGGTAATGCAACAAATAATTGAGACTATAATGATGGCAATAAGATCATATCACAAGTCAACAACAAGGTATTAAACATCAAGTATAATTATAAGAATAAGGTCAAGAGATCAACAAATGATTTATAATACGTCATGCACTATAATTAAGAACTATACTGATCAAGTATAGGAGTACCTACTTGGTATGACAAACGTCAAAATAAGAACCCCCAATAAAATCCTCGTATATAACAGAGTCAAAAAATTAAGGTCTTGCAATTTACAAAATACAACACCTACAAAATATAATAATATATTAAATTTTACAACAAAGTAAATCCCCTACACAATTCCACACCTAGCCTCAATCGGATTTAACCTAATCTAATCCAACTAACCCAATTAACTCATTTCACTCTTAATCACACCCAAATCCAATTAAGCTCATGCTAATCCAAAACAAAATTCTAACAAACAAGCCCCTCAATAGATTAATCAACTACTAAAAATTCATCCAACAAATAAACCCTTAGCTCTAACCAAAACCCAATAGAATTAAAATCCCAACAGAAACAAACATTCGGAACTCCAACACTGGGCAAAAAAATCCATCAAACCCGATCACTATCTGCCACATCCAACAATCACAAACGAACCCTAATTCTACCCGATTCTCAACAGAAACAAACACATCTTAATAGAATTCACAGCACCCGATCACCATCCAAACAACCACAAACAGAACAAGAAAAAATCTAAAAATTCAGAAATCTCAACATCGAAATAAATCAACCTAGAAGAATCAGCTTTACAAAGAAAGCTTACCACTCAGATCAGATCCCTTGCCCTAGAAGCAAGCTACGATTCCAAGCTCACGGTTGAGACCGCCGTCCTCCACCGATCGGCTTCCAATTGAGCTGTGAGCTCAACCAATCAGAGATCCCAATGATAATCACTAAATATCCACGTCAAATTAGGAATCAAACTCATCGATAGATCCTCCCCAATTTCTATATCCTCTGTTCATGTCGCACCGATCGTCGCTACCCGAACGAACCTCAGCTACCCCGACGAGAAACGAGTCTGACGGTCGGAGCTTCTGATCACCGGCAACCACCGCGATGTCCTCAGATGCACGATCGAGCGATCGAGAGAAGAAGAGGAGACAGAAATCGTGATCTTGAAAGGCTCGGGGAAGAAGATGGAATTGCGGCTTTAAAAGGTTTCCTAACGGGTTAACTATTTCGGCTTTAATGGATTTAAACACAACCTGATCCATTAACCTAAATAGGCTAGTTAATTGGGCTAAATGGGGTTGATTAATTTGGGCTAATTGGGCTGGCTAATTTGGGCTTCAAAAGTAAACCCAATTTAAAACTCAACCCAATAATAATCTAGCCTTTAATGATAACTATTAGAGGTAAGATTTATTTACCTCATTTAACCCCTAACAAAACAACTTAGACCAAGAGCCATATTAATTTACTTTCCAACTAATCCCCCTTAATTAAATTAAATTGACATACCTCACAGTTATTGAATTGCCATTTTCTATTGACTTATTTATTTTCATTAAAGAAAATATTTTACTTAACTTAGAACCTAGGTTGCAATAATTGATGCAACTCCGCAAGTATACGGAATGTCGTCAAGTAATAAAAGATATCGAACCACAGGGACCAAGGAATCAATCACTAAATAATCACAAGAAGAGTGGAAAGATCACATAAATTTGGATTGAGATGGGGAAAGTGAGAGTGTAGTCAAGCTCCTAAACCTCAATCGAAGTTAATCAACTAGTGATAGGATTTGAGAAAACGATCATAGAATTTCGAATTCCTCAAGATTTTGTTTGATTGACTATGGACCCCTTACCATTCCTCAATGTTTATACATTTTTAGAGATTCTAACCAAAATATCTAAATAGACCTCATTAGGTTTCCTCAGAATAAATCAATTATCCTCTATCGTTACAATTGTAAGTTTGAGATGACCCCAGATAGTCTGGTTATAGCTCTCCCATTGTCACCGGGTACTCTAGCATACTACTAGTGTCCTACCCCCTGTCACCGGGTATCCAATTAAGAACCTCTCCCTAACAATCAATAACCATTAGTTATCTCTCACAAAGATTCATTGCAATCTAAGAATTTCCTTGAAAAGTTCGGTTAAAGGTTCACCTTCTGTCACAAGGCACCCCGATCATACGATCCTAAGATTTCCTTAAACCACAACTCATCCTCATCCTTATAGATTCACACCATTCACATTTATATCAACAATAAGCACAAGGCACAATATCCATAAAGCAAATGCACAAGTAAATCATAGAACATGATAAACACAAATCTATAGTGACAATCATCCATAATACACCTCGATTCCTCCTACATCCTAGAATCTAAGGTTCTACTCCATGACGGAGGGGATACGATGCAAAGAAGATGTAAAGAAATACATTTTAGATCATAGAAAAAGGAAATAAAACTTATCAATGAATGTTTCCTTCTTCACCATGCAAGCTCCTCGTCGACGGTGGAATGGATGCGGTGGAGTAGCCCCGAAAGGATGGATGGATAGTCGATTTTACTCCAAATGGCGTCTACGATGGCTTCCTAGTACTCCCAAGGTCTCTCTCCCTTTTTAGGGCAATTTAGTGGGGTATTTATATGCCCCCACTATCAAACCCTCGCCACACGACCGTGTCTAGTCACACGGCCCAAGGCACATGGCTGGCACGCCTTCGTCACATGGCCGTGTCTGGTAGGTATGGCCAGGGGTTGTTGGCCCCCTGGAAATTAGGCACGACCGTGCCTAGGGGCCACGGACACGACTTATTGCAGCTATGGAGGCAGGCATGGCCGTGCCTGGTAGGCACGGCCAGACACAGGCCCTTCTCTGGAAATCAGGCACGACCGTGTCTCATGGGCACAACGAAGCCCTGGCTCAGTTCTGGAATGGAGACACGGCCGTGCCTGGTGGGCACGACCGTGGACAGTTGGCTTTCTGTATGGCTTGTTGGATGGAGGCACGACCGTGCCTGATGGGCAAGGCCAGGGGTAGTTGTTGTTCTATTGGTGAGGCACGACCCTGATGCTGCTGCATGGTGGTGAGGCACGGCCGTGCACTGGGGGGCATGGCCCCTTGGAGTTTGAGACACGGTCGTGCCTTGGAGACACGGTCCTGTCTCACCTTGTCTTTGATTAATTTTCTGTTTCACCTTTTTCGCTCCATTGTCACTCCATTTTCATCCTACAAAAGCATAAAAACAAGAGCAAACCTCCGAACTAGGAAATGGAGAAAATACGCCTAATGCGTAAATAAAGGATGTGACAAACGTAAGAAAATAATCATGAAATGCATAAAGATGTGCAATATAAACATCAGAAATGTATATATATCCTACGCACATCACACCCCCAGACTTAAATCTTTGCTTGTCCTCAAGTAAAAACTCGCATTTAGATTCAGATAGAAAACAAAGTAGTATAGATATCCCAAGCACATCGGTCTAATCTTATCAAACAATGGTAAGCATGATACTTAAAATCGTTAAAACAGGCCTAGAAGAAGTTCTCCGTGCTTAGTGCAAAAGTGACTTTAGTCTATTTAGTATCAAATCCTTACTTCAAGTCAAGTCGTCATGCTACCGTGTTCTTAAATGTTCCCGGCCTTAGACACTTACCTGCCATATGCTTGGTTCATCTCTTCCATTGCATAAGGTCTTAAAGGATTAGCTCAAGATTAAGAAAATCAGATCATTTATTTTCCCAGTAACCCTTACCGGTCTCAAGGGGTAAATGAAATGTTTCCACTCTTGACACTATTTTTTCATCCCTTTTATTTCTTTCCTTTTCTTTTTATTTTGTAATCAAAGCAAAGAACTCTCTTTTTTTTTTAGGGATTTAAGATTTTTTCAAAAGAGCTTACATGACTTGAGTTGGTCCAGTAACTAAAATGTAATGAAAGATCACCATGGAAACACTAGTACTCATCAAGTCTCATGAATCATGACTAATTTCAAAGATATATCAACCTCCTAAATTAGGCAATAGTGAAAGAGATCCTTAAACTAGGCCAAGTCTCAATTTTCTCAAGATATACTAGCTCACTTCCTACTCTTGTAGATAAGAAAGGACCTAGTTCTAGAGATATTAACTACTAGTATCAAAATCATCATCCAAATAAGAAACATGCTAGTATTTTTACAAGAGAATAAACACCTAAGGTGACAATGGTGACTCTTGACATGTTATTTATCATGCATTTTTAAAGCCAATTTTAAAACAAATTGCAGAAATAAATTTCAAAATAAAATTCAAAACAAATTTCAAAGCGAATGCATAAACAAAGTTTAAAATAAAATATAAATTATTTTATATACACTATACACAATTATTGCTTTCCTCGAAACTTAAACTTTTCTATTTTCTTCCCTGATCTGGAGAAGGTGGATACCTAGGAGGAAATCTAGGAAGTTGAGGTAGGTTGCTTAGACTCTCATGATACTGGTATAATGAGGAAACCTGTTGGCGAGTTAGATCCATGGACCTCTTAAATTCCTTCTCTCTCCTCCACTCCGTGTATTAGTGTCCCATGAAATCGTTCACCGAGGAGTAGAACTCATCCGCCCTACTAAAATGATCCTGTACTTCTCTAAACTGCCCCTGGGTCATAACACCATACTCATCCAACTGACGTTGGTAAGCTGAGTGCTCTTCATGGAGTGTATCTAGAGAACTACGGAATGCAGAAAAATCATAAGTCGAGACTGTCTCACCATATGCATAAGAATGCCTAGCAGGCCCAGCTCTAGGGGAAGAAGGTTTATGATAAGATGATTCATGGTGATACGAGATTTCATGGGCATACTTTGATGCTTGCTCATATACGGGAGTGGAGGAGCGACTAGGGACTGGAGAATGTAAGATCCAGTCTTCGGTCTTCCTAATGGTAGTTCTTAAGGGGTTAGGTAATGGGCATGGAAATCCAGTCGCTCTGTTAAAAGCGTACCCCCCTTCGGACTTACAAATCATTTTCATCGTCAAACATGTGTCAATATCAATCTTGGAGTTTCCCATGACAGGTTCTAAGTGTTCTAGTTTACAACTCAAGCTGACAGCAATGTTTGTGATGAGGCCTCCAACTACTATTACTCTAGTTGAGGATTTAGCTATCTTGACCAGGTTTTGGAGAAAGTGGAATCCTGAGTCAAATTCTACCTGATGCAGCATTGCCCATATACAATATAGTTCCATTTTCCTCACCATGCCGTCGCTCTCGGCTTGACCAAAATAGTCTTGGTCATGACGCGGTGAAGATACCTAAAGACTGAGTTTTGCAACATCGAGGCTTTAGACTTAGACGGATCATAGGGTTCTTCAGAATCAATAATCATCTTCCAAAATCGGGTACTACTAAACCTCTTATCTAACTCCCTAGTCCTATCAATTGAAAATCTAAAATAATTATTAAAATCATCTAGGGTCCACTTGTATTCCTCATTAAATAGTTTAAAATTGATCTTTCTTTTGTAGTTTTCATCACTAGTTAAGTAGACCTCTAGGGAACTAAGGAATTCCAATGTAATTTTTAGGTATGTTGGATGCCTACAATTCATGAAGTCAATCCAACCTACATTATCCAACATCCAATCAAGATCATCCTTAATTCATAACAATTCAATAGTATAAGAATCAGCATATCGAGAGAAAAAAATTTTACGGGAAGCTAAACAGTTATACCTTGCTTTCTGATCTTCATTCTAGAAGATGATGCCATAAATATTATCGGAAACCCTTCAGAGGCTTTTCATTTTTCCTTGTCTTTAGCAGTGCTCTTTCCTTTTGGTGGAGCTTTTTCTTTGGCAGGCTCCTTTCCTTTACGTCTCTCCGGCTCATCTCCTTCGCCGGATCCTCCAGATTTGCGAAATCTCTTAATGACATTGATCATATCTTTAGATCTCGAGAAAAAAGGTAGAACAGAGTATATCTGGGACCTTTTGGTGTAGATCTGAGAGTGAAGAGGGTGGAGAAGTGAAGAAGAAGTAAAGGGGGTGAAAAGGAAGGGTTTTGGAGGAGTTTAAGGAGAAAGGGTTGAGAAGAAGGAAGAGGCGGCTAACTATTTTGGGGTACACGGCCGTGTGCTAGGGCACGCACGACCATGCGCCTTATATATGATGAGGGGGCACTGCCGTGCCTATGAGGCACGACCTAAAGTTGTCGCCCCTCGGATTGTTTAGGCACACCCGTGCCTATGAGGCACGGGTTGAGCAGGTTGGCTCTCAGGAAGGCTCACATGGGCGTGCCTCAGAGGCACGGTCAAGGGTAGTGGCTTCTCGGTGGACCAAGCATAGCCGTGCCTATTAGACATGACCTGACCAAGTGGCTGCTCTGTTGAGAAGCACGACCGTGCCTACGAGGCACGACTTGAACTTGTCCCTATTCTGTTATTAGACACGGCTGTGTCCATTAGACACGGCTTCAAGCTGGTGCCTTCTTGTTAGGAGGCATGGCCGTGCCTGGTAGGCACGACCCAGCTTTATTGGTCTAGCAACTTAATTTTTTTTTTGCAAAAATAGGAAAACTTATTAGCAACTTGCTGAATCAAACAAAAATAATGCAAGTGAATAAATGTATAAACATAAGAATGAAAACTAAAAATCCTTGGGTTGCATTCCAAGAAGCGCTTGTTTATGGTCATTAGCTCGACCCCTTATTCAATAATGTACAGGGTTCATTGGTTGCCCTCTCGCAAGCTTCCCCTGGGAGGTACTTTATATTTTTGGCTTTTTGAAAATAACTTCCTTATTTGCTCGGCTGGTGCGGGCTCCTTTGTCGGCATGGTTGGTTGGTACTTAAAACTCTGCTGGATGTTTTCCAGCCTACAGTAGTAGGGCTTCTCTGGCAAGTAAGCATCAGAGTCAAGAGAGAGATTGAACTCCACATTTTTATCACCAACATCCAGAGATAGCTTATGATTCTTCACGTCAATTTTAGCTCTAGAAGTGGCGAGAAATGACCTTCCCAAAATGATAGGAATAGACGGATCTTCTTCCATATCAAGTACAACAAAGTCGGTGGGGACAGTAAACCTTGACTTCAACTGACACATCCTCAACTATTCCCATAGGATATCTGCATGATTGGTCCGCTAGTTGGATGACCATTGAGGTAAGTTTAAGATCCGTGTACCCACATTTCTCACTTGTTGCATATGGGAAAATGCTAACACTGGTGCCTAAGTCACAGAAAGCTCTACCAATAGAAATATTATTAATCTTGCATGGATGGTAAAGCTACCTGGATCCTTGAGCTTATGAGGAGTCTTGTTGTTCAAAATTTTTGTACTTACTTCCTCCGTGAGCGTCACAGTGTTCTTGGATAAGGTGATGTTCTTTGTGGACATAAGCCCCTTGATAAGCTTGACAAGTTTTGGCATTTCGACAAGAGCGTCGAGTAGGGGAATGTCTAGTGTAATATCTTTGACTCTATTGTATAGCCTTTCAATCTCATCATCCTTCTCTTTGTATAGGAGCCTTTGCGGGAAGGGTATGTTCCTTACATATCATTTCTTCGTTGGGGTTTCAGCGGGCGTAGCGGTCTCAACTTCCTCCAGTTTGTCTTCAATAATAGGTATAGAGGAAGGAGGTTGCTCAACGACTGATGGGAGTGAAATACCTTCCAAAGGAGCAGTCACTTGAGGTTCTTTGCCCTTCAAGGTCCGTCCACTCCTAGGCTCTATGGCTTTCCAATGCTCCATTAGATTGAAATCTGGCTTTCCCAGGAGTGCACCCACTATTTTGGAAGAGAGGGAAGAGTTGATCTGAGCAATTTGAGTCTCCTGCATCTTCATCCTCTGTCATGGTCATCTAATTTCTCATTAACCTTAACCATGTCACTTTGTAACTGTTTCAGAATCTTCAAAAATTTTTGGGTGTCCGACTTCATTTTTTTGAGCGCATTTTGATAGGAAGGTCCCTGATTGTTGCGGTAGGAAAAGTTGGGGTGATTTCTCTAACCTGGATTGTAGGAATTTGAGTACGGATTGTTTCTCTGATTGAATGTACCCATTGCGTTGCACTGTTCATATTGAACAATCTGGGCTTGTAGTGCTTCCACTTGACACATCTCTTGTGTGTGACTGGAATCCCCACAAATATAACAAGGTGTAGCAATCGCGTTGACCTTCCCAATGCTCATGTTTTCTACCCTTTTGATAAGAGCATCCATATGCGCATTGAGTCTAGTGAGGTTATCTACATTGTACTTCCCGAGAGTTCTTGTCATACTACCTCGTTCGTTGGCCCATTGATGATGATTAAGTGACACATTTTCAATTAATTCCTCGTCTTCTTCAAGGCTCTTATTTATGAGTGCACCTCCTACAGTAGAATTCAAATAAACCTTTGTTTGATAATTGATTCCATTGTAGAAGGTATGGATAATAAGCCAATGTTCAAGTCCATGGTGTGGACACTTCCTCAACATTCCTTTAAATCTATCCCAAGCTTCGAATAGTGATTCTCCATCCAACTGCATGAAACTTGAGATCATATTTCTCATGTGGGTCGTCTTACTTAGAGGGTAAAACTTGTTCAGGAATAACTGCTCACACTGTTTCCAAGTATTAATACCATTAGGAGGTAGAGAGTAATACTAATCCTTTGCCCTGTTGCAGAGAGAGAATCTGAAAAGCATGAGTCTAGTGATATCAAAGTTGACCCCCTACATCCTTGTAGTACTGCAATTATCTGAAAATATCTCCAGATACAAGTTCGGGTCTTCATTTGGTCCGCCACCAAACTGATTTTATTGTATCATAGCAATAAATCCAGGTTTGAATTTAAAGTTTGATGTTTCAATATTTGGTACGACGATACATGATATCATTCCTCTCGCCTGATGTGTAGCGTAGTTTTTCAAAGACTTCTGAGCCATAGTATCTGATATGTCTCCTTGAGTGTTAAGTCTTTGAGATTGAAGTCTCCTCTGGTATATTCTTTCAATTTCAAGATCGAAAGGAAACTCCACTGGGTTAGACTTACGCATGCACAAAAATAAGCATATATTATTGACTTGCCGGAATAAAAATAAATCTGAAAAAAATAGTACCAAATAATGAATTGAAAGAATAAAAAGAACAAATGGAAGCAATTGATAAATGAAAGAAAAACTCTTAATGTAAAGGCTTAGTGAACAATTGTGCACGGTCCCCGGCAACGACACCAAAAATTTGATGCAACTCTGCAAGTATACGGAATGCCGTCAAGTAATAAAAGATATCGAATCACAGGGATCGAGAAATCAATCACTAAACAATCACAAGAAGAGTGGAGAGATCACGTAAATTTGGATTGAGATGGGGAAAGTGAGAGTGTAGTCGAGCTCCTAAACCTCAATCAAAGTAAATCAACTAGTGACAGGATTTGGGAAAATGATCCTAGGATTTCAGATTCCTGGAGATTTTGTTTGATTGACTATGGACCCCTTACCATTCCTCAATATTTATACATTTGCAGAGATTCTAACTAAAATATCCAAATAGACCTCGTCAGGTTTCCTCAGAATAAATCAATTATCCTCTATCGTTACAATTGTTAGTTTGAGATGACCCCAGATAGCTTGGTTATAGCTCTCCCGCTGTCATCGGGCACTCCAGCATACTGCTGGTGTCCTACCCCCTGTCACCAGGTATCCAATTAAGGACTTCTCCATAACAATCAATAACCATTAGCTATCTCTCACAAAGATTCATTGCAATCTAAGAATTTCCTCAGAAAGTCCGGTTAAAGGTTCACCTTCTGTCATAAGGCACCCCGGTCGTACGATCCTAAGATTTCCTTAATCCACAACTCATCCTCATCCTTATAGATTCACACCATTCACATTTATATCATCAATAAGCACAAGGCACAATATCCATAAAGCAAATGCACAAGTAAATCATAGAACATGGTAAACACAAATCCATAGTAACAATCATCCATAATACACCTCGATTCCTCCTACATCCTAGAATCTAAGGTTCTACTTCATGACGGAGGGGATACAACGCAAAGAAGATGTAAAGAAATACATTTTAGATCCTAGAAAAAGAAAATAAAACTTATCAATGAATGCCTTCTTTTTCGCCTTGCAAGCTCCTCGTCAACGGTGGAATGGATGCGGCGGAGTAGCCCTGAAAGGATGGATGGATCGTCAATTTTGCTCTGAATGGCATCTACGGTGGCTACCTAGTACTCCCAAGGTCTCTCCCACTTTTTAGGAAAATTTAGGGGGTATTTATATGCCCCCACTATCAAACCCTCGCCACACGGCCGTGTCTAGTCACACGACCCAAGGCACACGGCTGGCACGCCTCCGTCACACGGCCATGCCTGGTAGGCACGGCCAGGGGCTGTTGGCCCCCTGGAAATTAGGCATGGCTGTGCCTAGGGGCATGACCACGGCTTGTTGCAGCTCTGGAGACAGGCATGGCCGTGCCTGGTAGGCAATGCCAGAAACAGACCCTTCTCTGGAAATCAGGCACGGCGAAGCCCTAGCTTAGTTCTAGAATGGAGACACGGCCGTGCCTGGTGGGCACGATCGTGGACAGTTGGCTTTCTGTATGGCTTGCTGGATGGAGGCACGACCGTGCCTGATGGGCACGGCCAGGGGCAGTTACTGTTCTGTTGGTGAGGCACGACCCTGGTGCTGCTGTATGGTGGTGAGGCACGGTCATGCCTTGGGGGGCACGACCCCTTGGAGTGTGAGACACGGCCGTGCCTTGGAGGCACGACCCTTTCTCGCCTTGTCTTTGGTTAATTTTTTGTTTCACCTTTTTCACTCCATTTCCGTCCTACAAAAGCATAAAAACAAGAGTAGAGCTCTGAACTAGGAAATGGAGAAAATATGCCTATTGCGTAAATAAAGGATGTGACAAATGTAAGAAAATAATCATGAAATGCATAAAGATGTATAATATAAACATAAGAAATGTATATATATCCTACGCACATCAATAATCAAAAAGGGGGAGATTGTTAGTATAGAGAGCACCGATGATCGAACTTGAGTTTTGATAATAGCAAAGTGTTTAAGTTAAGTTTGTGAAGTAATCTAATAAGCTTAATTAAGTTTGCAGGTAGTACATGAAAGCCCTAGTTGCGGCTAGGCATAGGAAAATTCTAGTTGTGGCTTTACAACGGAAGTCCTAGCTAGAGGCTAGGCAAAGTAAGTCATGATCTGGAGGATTAGGTGAAAGACCTGGTTTAGAGGACTGGGCAAGGATGTTTTGGTCAGGAGGACTAGGTAGGAAGTTTTAGTATATCAAGAGCACCAGACAAAAGTCTAGGCTGATTTGGAGGATCGGACGTTTAGCAGTGAAAGACTTGGGGCCGAGGATCGAAGTTAAACAAAAGTCCAATAGGTCTAGAGGACATGGTTGGCAAAAGATAAATTCTCCCGAGTGGAGTGGGTGAGGATGCATTCCCGGTAAGGGGAATAGTAGACATCGATTTGACTTAGGATTTCACTAAAAACCTAAAGTCAAGACCAAATAGTTTATAAAACTATTTTCCTTCTGACATATTTTGGGTTTTGGACTAACTTATAATGAAAGAAAGGAGGGGCTAGAACTTTATGTTCCGGGTGCCTTTATTTGGATTCAGGCAACCAGACGGTCCAAGCACCCAGATTGTTTCTAGGCGATCGGATATCAGTCGAATGGGCCAGCGAGGCAAATAAGGTGGCAGAGTCCTAGTGGTAGGGACATCTTAGCTTCTAGGTGCCTAGAGAGGTTCCATGCGCTCGGATCTAGATACGATATTATAGAGTCAAAGTTGATTTAGTAACCTCCACATCAACATACAGGCGCCTGAAAGGGATACAGGTGCCCGAAAGATGCCAAGTTAGTGTCAAAAGTGGATCGATGGGATGATGTGGAGGCGCCCAGAAGGACTTCCAGGTGCCTGGATCATTCCATATAATCAGCGTCGAGGGGAAACCCTAGGATGATCTGAATATGCCTCAACGATAACCTCCTACACATAAATCACCCGGAATGTTGTCATCATGCCGAGGAGCTGCACCGACTACTGCAAGCCCATTTCTACTCGATTGGTAAAATACTTTTCACTTTTTATACTTAAAGTTTTTAGGGCGGTATCAGTGTTACTATTCCTAACTGATTTGTAAAAGTGACAAACTCTCTTTCGTAAGAGGGTAGTTCTTTTAGTGGATTATCCGTTGGAAATGATCACCGATCGTAGGCTTTGGAGTAGTAGCCTGTGGTTGTGAACCAAGTAAAACCAACTGTATTCACTATTGCTATTTTCCATTGCATATTCTGATTTATGCAAGGTTTTCCATAAAAGAGTGAAAAATGTGAAACAATGCTATTCATCCCCTCTAACGCTCCTAATCGATCCTACAATGTATTCCGCCTCAGTGGTAGAATCAACAATGGTTTCTTATCTGGAAGTCTTCCAACTTATTGCACCTCTATTTAGGATGAATACATATCTAGACTTGAACTTGGAATCACCCTTGTCCGACTAGAAACTGACATCAATAATATATCACCCCCTCCATATACCAACAATGAATCCTCAATTCTTCTTAAGTACTTAAGGATTGCCTTAACAACCACCTAATGAACCATGCTCGGATCCGACTAGTATCCTGCAACCACCACCTAGGAAAAACACACAATACATAACACATTAGGCCATAATAGTTGGAACTAGGAATCTTGGAACTACAGAGTTAATCTATTTGCACATCCTACTATTATCATGCCTAAATTTATAAAAAATACATAAATTAACTAAAACCAATCACACATAGTCAAAACCTATGCTCTGATACCACTTGAAGGTGCCTGGAATTCTGTCCCGTTCAATTCTTGCCAAATAAAATTTTTCCAGAGACGGAACCTTCCAAGCAACCTACGTCTTCGATCAGACATGTGCTTGATTGATCAAGCAAGTTCTTGACCAATCAAAGCAC
>JAOBBC010000017.1:3153361-3165110 GCA_025388495.1 Curcuma longa
GCCTTCAGTTCTTCCTCCTGGTCCGCTATGGCGCCGTTCTTGGCTTCTTCCTCTTTTGGCTTTTTTGTTTTCCGTCGTAACGATCTCTTTAACCAGTTCGATAATTGACGGTGGTCGCAGCGGCGGCGTCGCCGATGCGTTTCTGTCGTCGGTTCCTCCGTCGACGACCGGGTCCTGCAATAGCCAGAGGTAATCTCACGGATCGCATGGCTGAGCGAGAATCGTAGTTTGATTATTGATGCTGGTTGCAGCGGCGACGTCGCCGATCCGCTTCTGTCGTCGGTTCCTCCTTCGACGATCGATTCCTGCAATCAGCCAAAGGTAATCTCACGGATCGAGTGATATCACTTCTTCGATCTCGCTCTTGTAGCTGATCCGATAATTATAATTTCTGCCTCTCTTCGATCTGGTTTCTCTTTCCTCTTTCTTTGTTTCCTTCCGTTGATCGATCATTTTGTTCTGCGTGGATCTGAAGTTTTAGATTGGCAAATGTCGATTATTTTTCTGGTTGAGCATTTCCGTGCATTAGTCAGGTAACAGCCGGAGAAATCCATTGGCTGGTACAGTTACATGCTCGGGAAATCGACGGCGCTCTTCGTTACACGCCTAGTTTTAAACTTGATGGCCTTGCGTGTTCCATTGGGGCTCTAAATCGATCGTATTTTATTTACCTTTTTTATTTTAGAACTTTACGAAAAATTGTTTTTCTAAACGAGTTAACAGTATGAAATCTATTTTCGTCGGATTTTTGTTGGAATTTAATTATCTTGTTGCGCAACTGTAACTGGATTTTGAAAAGACAAAAATCTTGTGTATCATTTCAAACCGAATGGAGTTTTAAATTCTTTATTTTTCTAAACCGAATGACGTTGATGTTATTTAAATTATAAAAATAATTTTTATATTTAATATCGAGATAAATTTAATTTTGAGTGAGAAGAGGGAGATGGAAGTTGTATACATTTAAAATTAAAGAAATAATGAAATCGAAGCTACTATTGACGGGAGAGATATAATGATCATTTTTAAAATATGATTTGTGATTTGAGAAATAATTTTCCAAATCTATATGTGCTCGTTGATAAATATTCGAATATATAGGATTAAAATGGGCATTTGAAGATTGTTGTAATTATATTTTCATAATGTAATTTATTACACAAGATATTTGGAGTTTTAAAGCAAAAGTATTTAATTAAAAATAAAATATGTTTTGATAATTTCTTTGAAAAATTATAAGTCTATTTGAATAAAATTTAGTCATGTAATATTTATATTTTGATAATAAAAAATATATCTACGGCATCTCCATTGGCGAGAACTATAAACGAGTTCCACTCATTTATCCATTATCAAAAAATCTCCTAACAATTACATCAAAGACATAAATTATAATAATATATAAATATAAACACCTATATAAATTTTTTCAACTATTTTCTCATGTGTAAAAAGTCATCTCAGTATCATCTCACTAGTATCATTGTTATTTTTTACAATTGAAATTCTTTAATATTTTATCAATCTCTCGTTGATTTGTTCCATTTTGTCACTTTTTTTTTTTTAAATTTGGATTTGTCTTTCTTTTTAGCTGTCTTTTTTCCTATTGGATGAATGTGAATTTCATAGTAATCCACATCGATACTCGCATATGAATTTGATGTGGAAGTGTGCCCCTAATTTATCTCATTAGTATAATTGTTATTTTTTACAATTGAAATTCTTGAATATTTTGTCAATCTTCATTGTTGATTTGTTCCATTTTGTCATTTTCTCTAAATTTGGATTTGCCCTTCTTCACTGTCTTTCTCCCTATTAGATGAATGTAGATTTCATAGTGATTCACATCGATACTCATATATGAATTTGATGTGAAGTGTGCCCTCTGATTTAGATATCTTTGCCTTTTTACTAAAGTGATTACTAATGACCTGTTTAGATGGGGTGAGAGAAGGTTCATTAACCTAAGGGGAAGGAAGGGAAAGGGAAGTATTTATGTTCACCTTGTTTGGGAGGAAGGGAAGGTTTATTGACGTAATATGTGTTACTTTGTTTGGGAAGAAAGGAAAGAATTGAAGGTTAAATATATAAAATTATAAAAATATCATTACTTTTAAAATAAATTTTTATGTGAAAAAATATATATAATTTATGAGATCAATAAAAATTAATCTTAAATAAATAAAAAATTTAAAATATATATAATAAATATGCGAAATACAGAATCGGTACATTTTGATACGATAAAAAATAAATTAACATTTTTACATGTATTTTTATAAAAATATATTCTCTTGAATTTTATCTTTGAAGAAATTTACGATAAAGTTCGACGTTTAGGAGTGTAAGCGATGAGATCTTGTGACAGTTACGTTATGTGATGAGGAGCGACGGTGCAAAAATTTAATAGATGAATTATTTTAATAATTAATATTTTAATATAGGGATATAATTGGAATAAATGTTTTATAAATTTTACTTCTTAATCGGGGTGTAAGGAATTATGTTGATTCATGGACATGTAAAGGGAAAGCTTATCCTTCTCTTCCTTTCCTTTCCTTAATTCACTCCATCTCAAACAAGAGTAAAAATTCTCTTTCTCCTTCCTTACCTTTCTCTCCCTTTCCCTCATCTCCTCCCAAACAAATTGTAATTAGTTATGGAACATATTTTTCATACTCTTTGAAAATTCTCTACGCATGCATATATTTGAAGTCCTTGAATAGTTGTTGATTTTTTATATGTACAGTTCATTCTCTAATACATTTTTATCACTCCAATTGCTTTGACGATGAATATAAAAATTATTGTAATTTATAAAAAATTTATTTACTATCAACACGAACTTATAGTAATGTCATTTTAGCCGTTTTCAAATTCTCAATGCAGTTCCAATGGGCCAATGCTTATTTTAATAATCAGTGATATATCTTCAAAAAGTTTGATCTTTTTGGTCATTACCAATGATAGTAATCTATGACTTCTCAATCTATCTTCAGTACAAAAGATGACATTTTTGGTTCTTTGTCGTTTATAGATGCATCAACATTAGTCTTTCTTGATTTGTTCGAAGAAATGACTGATGATTGACGAAAAGAAAAAATATACCATCGAGATGATATTCCAAATTAACTGATTAATTTTGGCATGGATATATACCAAATGGGGGAGCTGGGGTGGCATTATTCAGATTCATCGAAAAATTCTGAAACTTTAATCATTTGAGAAATTTGGAGGGTATCGAATATATGAATGAGTATTTTTGGAATATGTGTTTGTAAAAAAAAAATGATAATCCCATTTAGCGTATTGACTCAATCCTTGGGGTGATCAATTCAGTTCCACAGAAGTTTTTCATCTGTCACTAAGGTAAATCGGGAAGTGCATGTAACGGTCAACTTAGATGTCCAACATCCTTTGATTGCGATCTTCATTTAGAGAAAAATTCTTTCAAATATGTTTTAGTTGGGGATCGAATTGCGGATGTCTGAGTGACAACTTGGATGTCTTACCTACCATGGCCTAGGAGACGAAATATGTATTTTCAAAAGATTAGTAAAAGAAGCATTAAAATTTCATCCATCTCGCTGAAAGGAAAAAAAAAGAGTAGAGAGAGATAGGAGGAATGAAAATGGAGATATGAAGATGCATGTATTTATAGGCATTTTTTTTTTTAAAATAATTAATTGTAGAACAACGGTTAATTTTTCAAAATTTATCATTCAATTTCTGGTATAAATTGAATTTTTATTGGGAATGGTATAAATCTAATTTTTATTGGACATGGTGCTTTATTTGATGGCCTTTTCGTATTTATTTTAAAAATAAAAAATATTAGTATTTAAAAATTGGATCTGTCATTTTAATGACTGTTTAGAGTGGATCCCATAGATATGGAAAAAAGTAAATTCAAATACATAAATAAAAGGTCCACGGTGAGATGAATGACACGTTGTGAGTTCAAAATAAAAAATTAAGATATTAGTATTTCCACTTGATGTGGCCAATATTAAAGATAAGTAGATAAGCATATGAAAGAATGGTGCAAAGAAGTTCCATGATCTTGTTTAATAATTTTAATATCCAACGAGAGTTATTTGTTAGGGAATTGTTCATTTTGCTCTCTAAAGTTTACCTCATTTCTCAAAATGTCACCTGATTACTTGGAGGTATTGGGGATTGTAAGCTTTTAACTGGATCAAATATGATTTGTTTGTGCAATGTAATTATTTGGACAAACTTGAAAAATGAATTATTAAACAAATATCAATGTCACGTCTCGGGAGGTTGTCCGAAAAATTTCGACAACATTTCTCCTGTAACAATGACATTTCCTAAATACATACAAAGATACATAGTCACATGCCGCTGGAATAAAGACTACACGTCCAATAAACATCATAGATATACACATAAATGCAAGATAAGGTCTACACGGCCACAGTTATTAACTAATGCATGAAATGTCAAATCTGCAACAACATATAGAAAAGTTCACGTGGCGAAAACATCGTAAATCCGAATCAACATTTGACAAAACGAATAATCATAAAATACAAATCCAACACAACTACAGTCCATGTTCACACTACAAGTCCACAATGGAATACTACTATAACCATACCAATAAATGACAAACTCCTGATGTGAGATAGAACTAGTCGACTGAATCTCCAAGCTCCAAATAACCTATCTGCTACCTGGAGAGAAAATAAAATAACTCCAGGATCTAGGTAGTGAGCATTAAATACTCAGCGGGTACAAGAAGTAGTGTATGTAAAGATAATCAGAAGATATAGCAATGATATACAAGCCAAAATAACCATGTATAGAAGAATAAAATAATATATACATGGTAGCAGGTATCAACGGGTATCATGTATCAAGGTAACCGAACATGGTATATCAACTGATACAACAAAAGAAGAACATACTGTACAATAGGTATAGGAATCATAGCATTTAATCATGTATGAAATATCACGCAGTTCAACAATCATAGCAATCAAGTGCAACAGTCACAACCATATGAATAAAGTAAACTATGTAATAATCCTACCAATAAATGCATGTAATATGCATCAACTATCGCAATCAAATGCAAGTCACTGTCCACACTCTACACTCCCCAATTACTCCTCTGCAGTGAACTGAGGGGCCAGACAAGACATACTACATGTCACTCCAACAACTGACCACTAACAATAAGTGGGGAGTGGCAGTGTAGCAGAAGGGCAATATAGCCAATCCTGGTCGTACCCAACTATAATGCAACCTCTTACCCATGTGTCACCACAACACGGTGTCAGGTAAGAGTCAACAACAACAACGCCTACAACTATTTATGGATGTATGATGATCTTCCCAACATGTAATAGCTAAAGTTAATTAGCATGTTCAACAGGAGTTAACATGAGTCAACAGGAATCGACATAGGTCAATAATACAACAGTTAATCTATTAGAGATTATATGACATGTATCAGACAACGAATCATACGGGTATCAACAAGATAGATGATATAATTTACAAGAGTATCAACAGATCATCATAAGGTCAAATAGCAAGTATCAAGCAATAACCATCAAAGTATCAATTAGGCAGCTATCTCAAGCAGCATAAGTGGCAACAGGATGAATAAATTAACAACAAGACATGCACAAGAAACTGAATCTGTATTGACCAAGTATAGGGTACTCACCTAATTCCGACAATCGTCGATAACTAGATCTACCAGAAAAATATACTCCATGTGTAATAGGACCAGTCAAATCAAGGTTCTACAATAAACAACAACATCACACTTACTACAATGATATTGTATCAAATTACAGTATTAAAGTCTATAATTTAATCCCACTCAATCCAATTAAACCTAACTCATGATTTGATTAATCTAACCAACCTAACAATAGCTAGTTAACAAGTCAACATTCCATTGACCAACCTCAACCAACCTAATCCGATACTCAAACAACCGGATTCCCTTATCTTCCAACCTCCACACTTAGGTTAACAGATCCATTCCAGTAACCAAAATCAACATTAATAATCCAAATTAGTTCTCTAATAACAACAACACATACACAATCCTAACAACTTCTCCCTAACTCCATAAACCCCCTCAACAAATCTCCTCATGAACCGAACACCTCAAATCCAATCAAACAGTATCATGCTCAGTGTTCCAGCCAAAAATCAACGACAGTCAACCCACCGGTCAAGAAGATGACATCTCAACCTGTGCGGGCCCTGGTAGGAGGGGGACCTGCGAGATCACCACGAACGAATGGATTAGCTGGTGCCGGGGAGTCCCGGCAGGCCACTCCGACGCTCAAGTCAGTCTTCCGATGAAGATCGAAGAAGAGAAAGCAGTAGTAGTAGTTATGAGAATGCGAGAGTTCGGAGAGAAGGGGCTGATACTTGTGTGGGAACTGATATACCTACGAGGCGAACATTCCATCTGTCAGGGGAGCAGACTATGGAGGTATCCGGGGGGACAGAACTTGGACGTGTCTGACACCTGCGCCAGTAGAGTGACATCTAGGAAACAAGGACGATACACCTATAACTGCTCTGCGGCGTGGTGCTGTACGTCACCTTCGTCGTTTAGCTGTAACTAAGAAAGTGGCAGCAATGACGAGGTGAGACATGGAGACATGAAGATACCATTTCCCCTGCACGACAGTTCACACGCTTGATTGTCTGTATTACAATTGTATGTTAGGAGGACTTGAGCCGGGATTGATGTCAGAGTGGGATAGGGGTGCTCGGGACCGGTGATGGCCGAGTTTATCCAGGTAAGATGGGCGAAGTGGATGGTCGAGCAGACCAGGTAGACTGAGCAGTCTGAATGAGCTGGCCGTTGACGACAGGACTAGGCGAGTTACCCGGGAACAATCATAGTGAGTATTGGCCGGGTAAACTACGCGTCACAGCGGGATAGCCGGGTAAGATGAACAGCCTAGATAAACTAGGCAGACTGAGCGAGCCGGGATGGGCTAAGCGGTGGGTAGCCCGGGAACTGATCTAGCGTTATGACACATACCCGGGATTGACGGTAGTCGGGTTGTCCCGGGTAGGCAGAGTAAAGGCACGTGCAGGCCTAGCAAGCTGGTGAGTATGGGTAAGCCAGGTAGGCTGACTAGTCAAGGATCTACCGAATTAAGCCATATACCTGGGTTTAGTCTTGGCCCCATCTAGCCGGGTAGACAGGGTGTTGGACCCCACGGGTCGGGTAAGAAGGTCTTCGTGAACGGATCAGACGGACCGCTCCCGGATGACTGGGTCTGGGTGCCTAAGACTACATTGATCGGGGACCCCGAGACCGACCAGGTTGGACGACCTATTGACCTACCCTGCCACTTCGGGCCGGGCAAGACTTACCACATCACCCAGCTTCCCACGAACAGTACACTTGCATCAACCAACAACATCATCCACAAATTCATTGCTCATTCCTAATAATTAATTAGAATCAACAAGATTCTTACCTCAGATTGGATTAAATCCCTAATGGATTCTTCTTCTTCCTTGCAATCGAAAATCCAAAGAGCTCCGATCAACTCACATCAACATGCTGTGGGGAAGAAATCGATCCAAAATCAACCACCAAATCCATTGTTCAACAAAGCCAATCAGATTAGAACCAAGAAGAAACTTACCTTATTCAACCGTGCCCTAGATCCCCGGTCTCTTTCCCCTCTTCTTCTTCTTGCTTGAGATCGAAACCCAAAGGCAGCCCCCAGTTCAAGATCCAACTCTATAAATCTAGAAAACCATGGATTTAAACTCTAAAACAATGCACAACCTGAAATCCAAACCAAAATCCCTTATCGATCTTCTTTTCCTCCGATTCACCGCCGTCGCTAGAGCTGCCTCAACATCCTGATTCAAGCCCCCTTCCGGCGAGAAACGATCTCCACGGCTAAATGTTCGGATAGCCGGCGTTCCTCCTTCGTTTTGGCAGCGGCGGTGGAGAATCGCGATTGTGCTTGCGTTGGAGACGAAGGAGCCGCAGCTGAGGATGCGCGCGATCGGGATGAGCAGAAGAAGGCAGCTTGCGATTGGGAATCAATAGTACCTCTTATAATTAGTGTTAACGGGTCAGGTTTGAAGATCCAATAACCCATTAGCCCAATAACCCCTTTAACCCTTTATCAACCTTAATTAACTTATAAAATAGGTTAGAGTTTAATTAAACTCATTCACCTTTTAAATTTAGACTAATTAAATCCCTCATTAGTCTCCCTTAAACTCACTATTAAGTTTAATTATATTTTATAATTAAATCCTTAATTGTCGATATTTTACAATCGAAGTTCTCGACATTGGCATCCACTTTCCCTTGCTACTTTCCTTGTAGCTAGGAACACTGTTAATGTAAGTGGCACTGCTTAAGTCAAGTCGTTTGCAATGGTGGTCTTGCATGATGTCGTAAAATGCCAAAGCCTTCTTCTACTTTTCTTTAAACCTATCAAATGGGTCAATCTAAGATGGATCAATCCGTCAGAAATTTAACATATAGCGGAGTAGGCTAGCTCATCAATTTTACAAGTTGAAAAATCTCTAACACAATTCAAGGGAATTGTGGATTAGACGGGTCAATCTATAAGTCTATCAAAAAATAAAAATTATAACACAGAGATGATTAAGGTAACCGAACATGGTATATCAACTGATACAACAAAAGAAGAATATACTATACAACAGGGTATAGAAATCATAGCATGTAATCATGTATGAAATGTCACGCAGTGTAACAATCATAGCAACCAAGTGCAACAGTCACAACCATATGAATAAAGTAAATTATGTAATAATCCTACCAACAAATGCATGTAATATGCATTAACCATCGCAATCAAATGCAAGTCACTGTCCGCACTCTACACTCTTCAATCACTCCTCTACAGTGAACTGATGGGTCAGACAAGATATACTGTATGTCACTTCAACAACTGACCACTAACAATAAGTGGGGAGTGACAGAGTAGCAGGAAGGCAATATAGTCAGTCCTGGTCGCACCAAACTATAGTGCAACCTCTTATCCATATGCCACCACAATACGGTGTCAGGTAAGAGCCAACAACAACAACACCTACAACTATTTATAGATGTATGATGATCATCCCAACATGTAATAGCTAAAGTTAATTAGTATGTTCAACAGGAGTCAACATGAGTCAACAGGAATCGACATAAGTCAATAATACAACAGTTAATCCATCAGAGATCATATGACATGTATCAGACAACGAATCATACGAGTATCAACAAGATAGATGATATAGTTAACAAGAATATCAACATGGTATCAACAGATCATCATAGGGTCAAATAGCAAGTATCAAGCAACGACCATCAAAGTATCAACTAGGAAGCTATCTCAAGCAGCATGAGTGGCAACAGGATGAATAAAATAACAACAAGACATGCACGAAAAAATGAACCTGTATTAACCAAGTACAGGGTACCAACTTGATTCCGACGATCATCGATAACTAGAATCCCAAGAAAAATATACTCCAAGTGTAATAGGACCAGTCAAATCAAGGTCCTACAATAAACAACAACACCACACTTACTACAATGATACTGTATCAAATTACAGTATTAAATTCTATAATTTAATCCCACTCAATCCAATTAAACCTAATCCAGGGTTTGATTAATCTAACCAACCTAACAATAGCTAGTTAACAAGTCAACATTCCATTGACCAATCGGATTCCCTTATCTTTCAACCTCCACACTTAGGTTAACAGATCCATTCCAATAACCAAAATCAACATTAATAACCCAAATTAGTTCTCTAGTAACAACAACACTTACACAATCCTAACAACTTCTCCCTAACTCCACAAACTCCCTCAACAAATCTCCTCATGAATTGAACACCTCAAATCCAATCAAACAGTATCATGCCCAGTTTCACACGAACAGTACACTTGCATCAACCAACAACATCATCCACAAATTCATTGCTCATTCCTAATAATCAATTAGAATCAACAAGATTCTTATCTCAGATTGGATTAAATCCCTAATGGATTCTTCTTCTTCCTTGCAATCGAAAACCCAAAGACAGCTCCGATCAACTCACATCAACACGCTGTGGGGAAGAAATCGATCCAAAATCAACCACCAAATCCATTGTTCAACAAAGCCAATCAGATTAGAACCAAGAAGAAACTTACCTTAATCAACCGTGCCCTAGATCCCCGGTCTCTTTCCCCTCTTCTTCTTCTTGCTTGAGACCGAAACCCAAAGTCAGCCCCCAATTCAAGACCCAACTCTGTAAATCGAGAAAACCATGGATCTAAACTCTAAAACAATGCACAACCTGAAATCCAAACCAAAATCCCTTACCGATCTTCTTTTCCTCCAGTTCACCGCCGTCGCTAGAGCTGCCTCAACATCCTGATTCAAGCCCCCTTCCAGCGAGAAACGATCTCCACGGCTAAATCTTCGGATAGCCGGCGTTCCTCCTTCGTTTTGGCACGGCGGTGGAGAATCGCGATTGTGCTTGCGTTGGAGACGAAGGAGCCGCAATTGAGGATGCGCGCGATCCGGATGAGCAGAAAAAGGCAGCTCACGATTGGGAATCAACAATACCTCTTATAATCGGCGTTAACGGGTCGGGTTTGAAGATCCAATAACCCATTAGCCCAATAACTCCTTTAACCCTTTATCAACCTTAATTAACTTATAAAATAGGTTAGGGTTTAATTAAACTCATTCACTTTTTAAATTTAGACTAATTAAATCCCACGTTAGCCTCCCTTAAATCTCCACTATTAAATTTAATTACATTTTATAATTAAATCCTTAATTTTCGATATTTTACAATCGAAGTTCTCGACATTGGCATCCACTTTCCCTTGCTACTTTCCTTGTAGCTAGGAACACCGTCAATATAAGTGGCACTGCTTAAGTCAAGTCGTTTGCAATGGTGGTCTTGCATGATGCCGTAAAAGGTGCCAAAGCCTTCTTCTTTCATCTTCCACATCAATTTGCTACTTTTCTTTAAACCTATCAAATGGGTCAATCTACGATAAGATAGGATGGATCAATCCGTCAAAAATTTAATATATAACGGAGTAAGCCAAGAGTAGGCTAGCTCATCAATTTTACAGGTTGAAAAATCTCTAACACAATTCAAAGGGATTACGGATTAGACAGGTCAATCTATAAGTCTATCAAAAAATAAAAATTATAAAAAATTATAAAAATTTTAAATTTGCATTATAGTTTAAACGGGTGAAGTTAAAAAATTTTAATTTTAAATTGCAATTTAAACGGGCCAAGCCTATTAGTTCATTAAATTTTGTACTTTAATTGTATATTTTAAAAAATAAATAAATTTTCTTAATATGCGGATCAACTCAAATTCATCGTGGAATAATCCACGCAGATCACGAACCCAGAAAAGTTAATCCATTTGAATCATTTTAAAATTAATTAATAAAATTTTAATACAATCTACTTAAATTATTTGACGGCATGCTAATCTACGATGGATCAACTTAAATTGAGGGTTCTACTTTTCTCCCTGGATAGTGTACACTAATTGACATCTATATATATATAAAAACAGAGTTGTCTGTCCAAAAATTTCCCGCCTAAACATTAATTATAGACATATTTAACTATATGGAAACAAACTTACACCCATCGAGGACCGCAAAAATCTTTCATACAATTAATATTTATCTATACGGAAACAATTTAAGGAACCTAATTTTT
>JAOBBC010000017.1:3613469-3624092 GCA_025388495.1 Curcuma longa
ATAAGGATTGTCACAGTAGGTAAGACCAAGTACATCTAGAGCACAAGAAATTGCATTGGCATGTTGAATAGTATCACTTAATCAACACACTAGAAGGTTTGAGAAAATAACAAAAAGCAAGGCATAACTCTAATTCAGGAAGTTGCTTTGGATGTTCAATAATATTACCTGACCAAGCATAGCAGCCTTTGCCTCAATTCCTCCAACTCCCCAACCAACTCCCTAGCCCATCAATCATAGTAGTATGAGAATCAATTCCTACCACACTATCAGGATACCATTTGTGTGGAAAACAACATGACCAAGATACTTTAGATTAACATGGAATAGAAGACGAAATACACATTTATGTGCAGTTAAAATGAAGTCTAGGCCGTTCAATAGTGGGGAAAAGAAAATTCTAGGTTGTTCACTCAAACTAATAAGAGTTTCACCAAATCTTTTAACAAACAAATCTTGGACAATGCCAGAACCTGGTGGAACCATCAACATATTTTGGAAAGCATTAGATCCCCACTTTAAAAAATCAAATCTTTCCTTGTTCCTTTGGAATTCAAGTTCCATATTTGCTTGCACTACATTCTCAGATCTTGCTACATCTACCTGGACCAAATGGTCAATTACAAGATCTACTGGAACCTGAAAGCCAAGACTCACGAAGACAGCTTATCAGATAAGATTAAGAATAAACCAATGAATTTCATTCAAATAGAAGGAAAAAATAATGTTTAAATTGGTATCTATCATAAGAAGCAAGAAGAGTGATTGTATGTCTAGGTTTTCATATATGTCAAATATTTGTAGTAAACTACACACATGTGAGTTCATAGAAAATAGAGATAATTCTTGTAGAACTTGTATTTGAATGGGGACCCACAGAAATGGTCATCGACTTCAAAGTAATGTTCATTATCTCTTCATTTTCATAGTATTCATAAAGAACCATCATATTGATGATGATTGTTACTTCCATTGATATTTTCTCTAATTAATAGTACATTATAATGATACTATATTTGTATATAGAAAATTTTATTACCCAAACACAATAGGTATTTATTAAAATTGGTAATGGTTAAAGTAAAATCAAGAGTCAAGATCTACTGACCAAAAGGAAGTCAGATTTGATATGTTAGGGGTTTGGATGCATTGACCAAAAACTAGGGAGATATTTTAACAACATTTTAAAGCATAGTTACACTTAATGGTCTTCAGAATATTAATTAGATCTAATAATGCATTGTCTAAACCCAAGGCATTAAGATTTTGATATATAGTGTCCTTAGTTTTATTGCAGCACTGATATGGAAATCTATGTGACTAAGATTAAAACTGAAGTTTTTGCCCCAGCAAAAAAATTTATAATTGATGCAGAAAAAGATAGGATTTTAAGGTAAGGAAAAATCCATCTACCAGCAAAGGATTAAACATTAGAATGTCAGAAGATGAACGACCACCAGAGTCATGCCTTGCCTAGGAGTAATTTTAAGGTATAATATATGGATTGAACCATGATGAGGAAGCATGTTATAGTATGGTATCAAAGCATCCCATAACGAAATAAGATAACAAGTCTTGCTAGCATAAAAGACTAGTCAATTAATCTCAAGAATTCTAGAGCACAATGTGAATTTTTAAATGTTTAGCATACATTTCATTGAACAATGCATCCATAAAAAAAGACAACTAAAGCAATAGACAACATGATATATTAGGCAATGTTGACTCTTAAGTTAAACACAGTATGTGAATTGAAACAACATCCTTGGATATGTGGCTACCATCATCCATTCTACACTAATATAAGCAATCTTAATCACTCAACAAGGTGAAGCAAAAGAAAAAAAAATCCTAAAAATAACAATTTATAAATATGTCATTTGCACATATTCAGAAACAAAAGCCCCTATATGAACCAACAAAATAAAGAAACAAAGAAAAATGATAAAATAACTAAGAAATTGGTCGAGAAATGAGGAAATGTATTTGAACTATTATTAGAGGTCAATCATTAGGTACCTCAATTTCAATTTCCTCACTAGCTAAGGCCAAATGCACCAAAGTGATAAGAGTTGTTTCTACAAAAGGTGTACCTTGGGGACCTGCAACTAAGATATGATGGATAATAAGATTTTGCAAAGATAAAAAATATGAAATTATTTAAAAAGAGCATAAAGAACGAGTCATTTGAGGCAACTGCCTAATAGAAAATATTGGTGTAAGTTCCACGAGGCTTTGTTGAATGCTACAAAGAGATCCAGATTTATCATCTTTAGATACATCATACCTGAAAGCAATGTTAATATAAGAAAGCAACAGAAGGTTAACTAAGCAAAAAAGTGCAATTAACCAAACCACTCTATCAAGTACAATTAACCAAACCACTCTATCAACATTTATGCCTTGTCAAATTCCTTAGTGATAACATCAAGAAATTGTTCTATAATTAGAGCTCCTGATTAGCTAACATTGAATCAAGTTTAGCCTGAATCCTCACAAAGTTAATAAAGGAACCCTGCAAAGAAAAGAGATATTCCAAGTGCAAAGTTTATCAATTAAATTCCAAAAACTAATAGTCGTAAAGGTTCAAGAGAAGTAACATTTTAGTCCTTAATCATGAGTGGTAGCCAACAACTGAATAGTTTAGCTTCATAGAAAAATGAATCTCGAAAGCTTGATGGCCAAGATTCAGATCATCTCTGAACAAGTATGTATTCAGGCATTCCATGAGTTTCCTTAAAATCTTCCCTTCATTCTTGAATAGCTCCAAAACTACAAATATCAAGAATATTTGATAGTTCGTTAGATGTAAATCCTATTAACATAATAAAAAGTTGATAGCAATTCTTTAGATATTTGAGGGTGTAAAATGAGAAATAATAATGCAGGTTCATACCACTGGCACCTCAAGCAATATGATTAAACCGTGGTAGACAAGCTTCCTAGTGTCAGCTTTGATCTGTTACAAAGTAATAATCATAAGAGAATGAACGAGTAGATTTACAAAGAAAATGTTAATCTATAACAAGCATAAAGAGACATGACCAAAGAAATGCAATTTCACATATATAGACCTTATAACTGAAAGAATAAATAGGAACAACACTTTCTTGAAAAAGAAAAGGCTAAAAGGCATTTTAAACCCTTGGAATTGCAAGGGAAAAATAGAAGAATTAAAACAATGAAATAATCAAACCCTTTTTGCAAATGTTCTAACTAGTAAACTCTATGAAAGAAGCCTAGAACTGAAAGATAAATTCTTTAAGTCAAACTCTTCAAGTTCTTCCATCAACTTAAAGCAAAAACTCCAACATGTTGGTAGATGCTCAGAAAAAAGTTTGTGTTTTGAAAAATATAGCATAAAGAATGAAATAAATGGATTACCTTTCTAGAGAATACATAATAATGATAGAATATGTATGTTTATTTCCGGTTGCATTTGCATCCATAAGACAAAAGAGAAGTCAAAAAAAATCCCAAGCTATCATTTATAAGCTCATGTCTTAATGAATAAGAACACTGATAAAAAAGCAATTATTGAACTTAATCATCAAAAATCAATAAAACCTTTAAACTCAGTAGCTTTCTCAAGAAACATGTAAATTCCATGTTCTTTCAAAAGCTTTTCTTATCTTCAAATTGGTTTCCCCATCCATATTTGTAGTCTAAAAACAAATTTGACATGTAAACTATCAACTATAAAAAGAATCGGGATTCATAAATTCTAACATTCAAATTCTTGAACAAATCTGCCATGTAGACAAGCCAACACTTTAGGTCCTTAAAGTTAAAAAGAAACCTCAAATGTAGCAGACTTCATCAGGATTTGTACTAGCTAGGAAAAACAAATCAATAGGAAAAAAATCATCTTGCTTGACTTGCTCGACATTGAACATCATTATAATATCAGCATATGCAAAGACCAGACCACAACTGAAGTTCTAAAAAACATGAGGACAAATGACAAATGTGGATAAAATTTACAGAAGCAATAAGTGATGCACAACTATCATTATAACATCAAGACATTGTTCTATAGTTAGAGCCCTTGATGATAAACATTGAATCAAGTTTAGCCTGAATCCTCACAAACTTAATAAAGGAACCCTGCAAAGAAAAGAGATATTCCAAGTGCAAAGTTTATCAATTAAATTCCAAAAACCAATAGTCGTAAAGGTTCAAGAGAAGTAACCTTTTAGTCCTTGATCATGAGTGGTAGCTAACAACTGAATATTTTAGCTTCATAGCAAAATGAATCTCGAAAGCCTGATGGCAAAGATTCGGGTCATCTCTGAACAAGTATGTATTCAGGCATTCCATGAGTTTCCTTAAAATCTTCCCTTCATTCCTGAACAGCTCCAAAAGTACAAATATCAAGAATATTTGATAGTTCATTAGATGTAAATCCTATTAACAGAATAAAAAGTTGATAGTAATTCTTTAGATATTTGAGGATGTAAAATGAGAAATAATAATGCAAGTTCACAACACTGGCACCTCAAGCAATATGATTATAGCGTGGTAGACAAGCTTCCAAGTGTCACCTTTAATCTGTTACAAAGTAATAAACATAAGAGAATGAACCAGCAGATTTACAATGAAAATGTTAATCTATAACAAGTATAAGGAGACATGACCAAAGAAATGCAATTTCACATATATATAGATCTTATAACTGAAAGAGTAAATAGGAACAACACTTTCTTGAAAAAGAAAAGGCTAAAAGGCATTTTAAACCCTTGGAATTGCAAGGGCAAAATAGAAGAATTAAAGCAATGAAATAATCAAACCCTTTTTGCAAATGTTCTAACTAGTAAACTCTATGAAAGAATCCTAGAACTGAAAGATAAACCTTTAAGTCAAACTCTTCAAGTACTTCCATCAACTTAACACAAAAACTCCAGCATGTTGGTAGATGCTCTGAAAAAGTTGTCTCTTGTTAAGATAGCATAAAGAACGAAATAAATGGATTACCTTTCCAGAGAATACATAATAATGATAGAATATGTATGTTTATTTCCAACAGCATTTGCATCTATAAGACAAAAGAGAAGAAGTCAAAAAAATCCCAAGCTATCATTTATAGGCTCATGTCTCAATGAATACGAACACTGATAAAAAACAATTATTGAACTTAATCATCAAAAATCAACCAAACCTTTAAACTCAGTAGCTTTCTCAGGAAACATGTAAATTTCATGTTCTTTCAAAAGTATATCTTATCTTAAATTGGTTTCCCCATCCATATTTGCAGTCTAAAAACAATTGGACATGTAAACTATCAACTATAAGAAGAATCGAGATTCATAAATTCTGACATTCAAATTCTTGAACAAATCTTCCAGGTAGACAAGCCAACACTTTAGGTCCTTAAAGTTAAAAAGAAACCTCAATGTAGCAGACTTCATCCGGATTCGTACTAGCTAGGAACAACAAATCAATAGGAAAAAAATCATCTTACTTGACTTGCTCGACATTGAACATCATTATAATATCAGCATATGCGCAGACTAAACCACAACTGAAGTTCTAAAAAACATTGAGGACAGATGACAAATGTAGGCAAAATTTACAGAAGCAATAAGGAGATATGCACAGTCATATTGCTATCTTGAGAAGAAAATATCGATGCGAGAAAATTCATACATGACAAAAAAAAATGGAAGTAGAACTTTAAATCTACAAGTTCAAATTCATCAATAAGAGAGCTACTCAGCAATTTTTTGACATTGAAATAGCCAAAAAAGCTCTCATTTTGCTTTAAATGTTTGGAAACAAGTAAAACAAATTTGACACTTTATTCAAGAGAGCACTAATCTAGGCATTAGATCACCTGCAGATAAGACACAATTTGGTTACAAGGAATGTAAGACAAATCCATCATAAAAATTTTGTTAGCTGTGAAATTAGAAATTCTGTGTTCAGCCCACTTGTTCAAAACAAGAAATCAAACACAGGTTAAAAAACTTCAAGTTAAAGAATTATGTAATTTGAAATTGTTGAAGTTAGTTAGTATCAAGTAATAAAAATAAAAGTTAAACATAATAACTATAGTTTAAAGAAGAGTGAATTTGTCATTTTCCTGTGTTTCCTAAGCGTGTCACATCCTCAACACTTGCAAAACTGTCTCACATGTCAACCTTAAGAATTCCACCAACCCACATCATTTTATTGCATATCAAATACTAATTTATATAATATTTCATAGGGGTTCCCAAAAGCCAAAAGGTGCACAAAATTTCAAGCTTAAAAAGTTGTAAAAACTAAACTTTCTATGCACTTCCTCTATTATCAGAATCTAAAAAGTTCAGAAAAAGTAAAGAAACAAAAGATTCCATGTCGAGGTCTTATAGGCAATGCAATATATCTTGGAAATATTCAAGCAAAAAATTATTTTCTTGAAATAAAATAAATATCCACAATGCTATACATATGAATCCAAGAATTATTAGAAACCACAAAAAAAGATTGTTAGAAAGAGGTGTATTAAAGTTTTATATCCTCCTAACTAATAATGTCGCCAATTTGCAGCTTACTCCAGGGTCCCAATTTTCACCTTGTAACACATCAATTAGAGTACTGTTGATTGCAATATCATTTTGGAAATGCTTCTGTATTAAAGAGCAAGTTGATTAAGAGAACAAATAAAAACTTCCATATCAAATCTTGCTCAACAAAGAGATGAGAAGAATTAAAAAAATAAGGGTAAAAGTTTTTTGCTAACCCAATCTTCAAAAGCCTCCTTAATAAGGAAGACCAAAAGAACTAGACTAAGAGGAACACATCAGGAGAAATTGGACTGCAAAAATGACAAGTGGCTTAGTGTAGAAGCATATTTGAAGAACAAATATGCTGATTGGTTATTCCAAAAAAAATTACTTGATTGGTGAAGTAGATAAGATTAAAATCATGAGAAAATATAGATTAGCAACCCGCACCACCTCAACTGTTAATTTTATGACAAAATTATTTTAGGATTGAATAACATATATATGAAACTAAATAGACTTAAAATATCTGTACAAAATAAATAATTCTCCAAACAACACATTTGTGAATGAAATACTTGTCCCCTTGGGTAGAAATGTAGAATACTTTATTTCGTTGTCGATAAAGAATTAACCTGAAATACTAATTTAGCCACTGAGTAGATCAGAGTCTTAGAAAAGTAATATGACAAAAATTCCTGAAACAATTGTCAAATAAGGAATCAATTAAAGATAAATTTTGCATAGAATATGAAATTACTAAGATCTACAAGTTAAGCTATAAAAAAAAAAGCATTGGAAGAAGGAATCTGGCCTAGTATCCGTATGAACACAAATGAATGTTGCAAAAGAAAACTAACTACCATATATATACAATTGAATAATAAGTGTTGTTAAGGTCTGAGGTACAAAGTTGTTTGACCAAATATAATAGGCACTCAACAAATTAGTGTGATTTTCCATTCACTATTGCTTGAGCCTTGCTACTAAAGGAGTTAACCATGTATTTGCATAAGGATTTCTAGAACCGGTGCAACACTTTAAAGGGCTCAGATGAAGATGAAGATGATGATGAAGAAGATGAAGAAGATCATGAACCTGAGAGGATGCTAGCTCCTCAAAATGGGCATATGAAATACAAGAAGATGAAGAAGATGATGAACCAGTGGAAGTTGAGCTCAAATGAAGTAAAAGAGCTCAGGTGAAAAAATCCTTTGGAATGAATTTTATCACATTTGAGATAGACTCTATCATGCAAAATCACACTTAAGAACTTGTAGATCTTTCTCGGAGAAGTAAACCACTAAGGTGCAAGTGGATTTTCAAGAAGATAAAAGCAGATGACACGATTATAAGTACAAGGCTAGATTAGTAATTCAAGGTTATCGACAATGAAAATACTTTGATTACTTTGATACCTATTCTCCAGTATCCAAAATAACTTCCATTAACAATTATTGGTGATTGCCGCTCAATGGAATATGAAAATATATTAGATAGATGTAAAGATAGCTTTTCTAAATAGGGATTTAAAAGAGGAAATTTACATTGAGCAGCCTAAAGGGTTTTCTATGTCAGGGCAGGAAAACAAGGTTTATAGATTAGTATAATCGTTATATGGCTTGAAACAAGCACCAAAATAGTGGCATGAGAAATTTGATCAATGAATGTAATAAATGTATTTACATGAAAGTCACAAAGAATGACCATATCATCTTGTGCTTATATGTAGATGACATACCATTGCTCCCAAAGATAAGATAATCAAGTCCACTAAAAATGTTAAACTCAAGATTTGACAATAAAGACGTGGATCTAGCTGATGTGATTTTATGAATTAAGATTTTTAGAACATTAGAAGGATTTGTTCTAAGTTAGTTCTATTATATGTGGACAAGATTTTTGAAAAATTCACTAAGGGTGATACTGCTTTGGTATGGACTCCGATAAATAAAAGTCAACATCTATCAAAAAATCGAGGAGAGAGTATCTCTCATATAAAGTACTACAAGGTGATTAGCAGTCTGATATACCTAATGAGTTGTACACAACCAGACTTAGCCTACATAATGAATAAACTGAGTAGATACACGAGTAATCCTGGTATTGAGCACTGAAAAGGGATAACAAGAGTACTGAAAAATACTCGTGATTATAGACCGCACTATATTAGATATCCTACTACGACATCGTAGACACATCATTAAATAACTATTCTTAATAGGAGTTATCACTATTGACTATGTAAAGTCAAAGGATAATCTAATGGATCCACTAACCAAAGGGTTGAATAGAGAGTTAGTTGCAAGTTTATTGCGAGGAATGACCTTAATGTCGATGAAGAATGTTGGTACAAAGGAAATCTAATCTATGCAGATTGGAGATCCTAAGAACCAATAATTGAAATTTCAAACCGTATTGTGCGATATTGGTGAAAAATGTTGTTCCATTGACGAACCGACAATGGCACAGGCGTTCCAATCGGCATATCATCCAGAGGCGTCGCTCGAGTCCGGCAACGCCTCCGGTGGCATCACGCGGGCTCGGTGATAAGTTGCTATTAGACAGGGTTAATTAGGGATTATTTTAGATTATTTTGATCATATTTTATGTCATAATTTGGGTTTTACGCTGATTTCTTATCTTGGATGAATTTTAGGCTTCATTCTATATTTTTTTCATTAATTGAGTAATTTACAAGTATTAATTGTTTAAATTTGATTTGTGCAGGGAATTAGGATGAAGCCATAAATAAGCTCAATTTAGAGGAAATTAAATTCTGCTTCAAGTCTGATTCAAATCAGAGTTAATTTGGCTCAACCCAGTGCAAAATTGTCAATTTAGTTCATGGGGTTCAACTAGGTTCAATTTGAGTTCGAATCGGGATCAATTCAGGCTTGGTTCAGCCAAATTCTAATTTGGGCCGGTCCAACTGGAATAAAACCGCCCGTTTAACGCATCCTTATAACGCGGTGGATGGTTCAATCACAAAGGGAGCTCGATTCATTTTTTTCTCCCCATCCCTAATTTCTCATTATGGCGTCGTCTTCTTCGCCGGGCTCCCGTCGCGCATCAGCCTCACCTATTCCCTTCATCCTTCCTCTCCGATCAGCCCAGAGCAAAGGTGATCGGAACTGTGGTGGACAAGCGCTGACCCTCCGCACGGATCTCCACCGCGAGCGGAGCACTCCGATGTGAGTTCTTCTTCCCCTATCATCTGAGCTCCGCCGCTATGAGCGACTGTTCCATGCGCGGACGCTGGTGACAGCTTCTCCTCCGCATCCATAGAAGAGACGAGTGGTAACCGATTCTCCCTAGCGGCGATTTGTAGAGGGAAACCACTCAGGCGGCGATTTGTAACAGAGAACCTCTCCGGTCATCTTCGACCTCCACCGTCACCGGAAAAGGACAGGTAAGCGGGTTTCGATGCTTTGTTTCTGATCCCTAGCAGTGATTTGTAGCAGGTGTTGGAGCAGACGTTGAGGATCCTGTTGCTTCGTCCTCTCTCCTATCGACTCTTGCTGACGACGATTTGTAGCAACGAGAACCATGGTCCCTGTTGGCGTGACTCCATCGGTGCGGGTCCCCTTGTTCTGAGTTGGTCTGGGAGCACTATCCTTCCGCATCCTTCGCCCTGTTTCTCCTTCCTTCAGTTGGTGTTGGCGCCATTGAGGGAAGATATTACCCTAACCATAGCTCAATTTGAATCGGTCTCTGTTTCCTTAGAGCATCTCTGTTAATTCCTTGTTTTCCATTCACAAATCAGAAATCCCCTTGTCACGACCCGGGAGACGACCATCCGAAAAATTTCGACAGCATCTCCCCTGTATCTATGACAATTCCCTGGATACATACACAAATATAGGGCCCACACGGCCAATCCATAACAGGCTATGGATTTATACAAGTGAAATAAATGTAAATGTGACCCACACGGCCACTCAACACATCCTACTATATATGTAATGCATCCGTAAAAGTATTAACGAATAAAACTCATTAATTCCTCGCAAAAGAGATAATACGCAGCAGAAAAGACAATATATTAAAATTTCGATCGGAGAATAAAATCCGTAACCACATATACGATGAAAGCAGTGTAATAAAGTCCAGAGTAACAATATAATGCATAAAC
>JAOBBC010000017.1:3670492-3682026 GCA_025388495.1 Curcuma longa
TCACGAATCTTCTCCGGCAACCTGGTATTCTTCTATCCTTTCTGTCGCTTTGCTTCTCTACTCAACTCGGATGCCCCATTATTAGAGCTTTCCTCTCCCTTTTAATAGGGAGAGGAAGCATTGCTCACGGAGTGCACATTGTGCACTCCGTGGGCAGTTACCAAAACCGCCAACACGAAGAGCTGCGGAAGAATACTTCGGCAAAGCGAGAAGGATGTACGATAGCAAGCCAGGAAGGCTTGGTGCATTCGAGGGACGAGAAGCCAGAAGGAAGTCTGCACATGGATACCAAGACAAACCAGAGGAGGTGAACTCAAACAATGGTCAACTCAAGGCTAACCATTCCAAGCACCTAGAATTATTCTAGGTGCCTGAAGTTAGCGAGCCATTGTCAAAATGACATCCATGTTAGCAGATTCCAAGCACCCAGATTGCTTCCAGGAACCCGAAATGTAAGGAGTCGTTACAAGACCGTTGTGAGAGTGGATTGGGTTTTGGCGATTCTAAGCACCCACAAACGTGCACAGCGGAAGAAAAATTAATAATTACATTGAATTATTATAATACTTGCAACACACACATATAGGATACAATAAGTACATGACATAACTGAAAATTAAAATTTTTAAGAATAACAATTATTCTAAGTATACTTGACAAATGCCATGGAATGAGATTGACATCAATCGAGCGACTCTATCAAAGCTCTGCCTTTACTGATGATCCATGCCAAGCTCTTGTCTAGAAGTCTTCACAAAAAACTCTAATATTAAAAAATAGGTAACAACATACGTCGCGATAAATTTTTCAGGGCTTTCTACCTATCGTTGATAATCTTATTCTCGGCGTAGATTCAGATGGTCAACCTTGGACCGTCGGTATAGGACAAACACCTGAAACCTTTTTCGACAAAGATTGAACAATCTCTAAAAGCTTCACAAGCCCTTGGTGGTAAACCCCAATTGCAACCTGGAAGTGGCTTCGACAGCAACTCAGGCACTCCGGCAGCAACTCTAGCATCAAACCTCAGTAGAAACTCCGGTGGATGGAAATGATTTTTGATGATGGAGGGTGCTATAGTGGCAGCTAGAAAGAAATCCTCCACCAACAGCTCCGATCAACGACAGTCGATCATGTTGGTGTAGAGAGCATCAAATAATCGAGCCGTGATTATGATCATGGCAAAGGGTTAAAGTTAAGCTTATGATATTTACTAACGAGTTGAAGTGAGTATGCAGGTTGCACAAGAAAGTCCTAGTCTAAAAGATTGGGCAACAAAGTCGTAGTCTGAAAGACTGGCAAGGAAGTTCTAGTTAGAAGGATTGGCAGGAAGACTTGGCAGATCAAAGCACTAGGCAGGAAGTCTAGATAGGTCATGGATTGGACGTCAAGCGGAGCGATGGGTCAGCAAGGATTGGACATTGGAGGAAAGACCTAGGGGCTGAGGATTGGATGCTGAGCAAAAGTCTAACCAGGTCTGGAGGACTGGATGGTTGGCAGAGGTAATTTCTCCTGAGAGGAATAGGTAAGGACGCGTTTCGTAGATGGGAACAGTAGACGTTGGTCTGACCTAGGATTTCACTGGAAACCTAAAAGTCAAGACTAGACAGTCAGTAAGCTGTCAAACTCTAAATTCTTATAATATCTATTTTGCACTAACTTTGTGATGTAGGAATTGAGGGACTGAAACTTTGAGTTTCGGGCACCCTTATTGGATCCAAGCAATCGAACTGTCTAGGCGCTCGAAAAGGCTCCCGAAGATGGATAAGGCATGGTAGAGTCAACCCTGATCTGGCAACCTCCACGTCAATGTTCTAGGCACCTGAAAGGGATACAGATGCTCGGAGATGCCAAGTCAGTAACGAGATCGGATCGATGGAGTTCCAAGCATTTGGATCAGGCTATATAAATAGCTGCGAGTCCATTCTGTGTGTGACCGAAGCACCCAAGATGCTGTCATAATATTGAAAAGCTACACCGACAACGAATCAAACTTCTCATTTACGTTATCGATAAAACATTTACTTTTTGCCTTCAATTTTGTACTTAATTTATTAGGATGGTAAAACCTTACCGATCCTAAACTCTTTAAAAGGCAAAAAAATTTCTCAAAAGTGAAAGAGTTATTTAGTGGATTGTCCGTCGTAAACTATTAAGCATTATGGGTCTTAGAGTAGCAGCTAGTGGTTGTGAACCAAGTAAAACAAACGTGTCTAGTTTTATATTCCGCTATGTATTTACTTACTCAATTTTTATGAAGGTTTTTCGAACTCGCGAAAAAATGACAAATGCACTATTCACCCCCCTTAAGCGCTTACCTCGATCCTACAATTGATATCAGAGCGAGGGATGATTAAAATTAGTGCAATCACTAATCGAGCAAGTTTTTCGTCGCTCTAATCTTCTTTTAAGTTTCTTCTGCACTACTAATCCAAGATTAAGTCTAGGGATAATTTTTTCGTTTACTTGTGTACAAAGTTCTTTCAATGACCCATTAAGAAGGCTAGAGCACTACCAGACCTCCCTTATTTTTTAGCAAAGACTTCATGTACTGGAAGGGGAGAATGGAGTACTACTTGAAGACTCAAGTGGAGATATCGATTGTGATCCAGACAGGCTTCATCCTCCCGACAGATGTAGACAACATCCTACAACCATGTGAGAAATGGGACACCGCCACAAAACACAAAATTGAGGCCGACACCAAAGTTGCACAAACATTACAATGCAGCCTCATCAAGGAGGAGCTCAATAGAGTGAGTCCATTCATAAGTGCAAAGAACTTATGCGGCAAACTTATTGAGTTGCATGAAGGAACTTTGGATACTAAGTTAAGTAAGTGAGACTTACTTCTCAATAAATTATATAATATTAAAATTAGGACAGAGAATCCACTAGTGGGCTACACACAAGGATTCAGGACCTCCTTAACAGTCTTCACGCCATAGGACAACTAATAGAGAACAGAGACATAATAAGTATGCTTTGTGGAACACCTTATGAGCATCAATGGTTCATGCGTATAAGATTTTTAGGGACCTTTCTAAAATTAAATTAGGTGAACTTTTTGCTGAGTTTGAACTCCATGAACGAGCTAACACCAATCCGGCCGAAATATATATTGCACTTCTTGCAAGTCAAACAAAGAAGGAGCAAAAAAGAAAAACACCGACTCGAGCTCGAATCTAAAGATGCATCAGATTCCGACAGCAACAACGAAGTCGCCACCGAACTAGTCAACCTACTTTGAAAAATGTTTAAGAAGAAGAAGGGCTTTAGGAAGTCGAATATGAGGAAGGTGATCCAAAAAGCTAGATCAAGCAAAAATGCCATCAACAAGGCTGAAGTCACGTGTTATAACTGCAACGAGAAAGGACACTTCAAGGTAGAGTGTCCTAAACAAAAGAAAGAAAAGAGATCGAAGAAGATGGCGTTAAAGGCAATGTGGGACGAGTCTTCCTCGAAGACTCAGAAGAAGAGAACACAAGTTTCCTGGCTCTACCGAAATGAGAGGAACTAGCTGACACCGAATCTGAACCTGACATCGAATCCGAAGCTAAGTTTGAGTCAAGTCACGGATTCGTATCCAGTTCAGAAGACCCTAACCCCAATGTATGCGATAATTTAGTTGACAAATTACATTTAATAATTTATTGATTGTCTAGAAAACTTACTAAGTCCATAATCCAAGTTAAGTCTCTCCAAAAGGAGATTACACTCCTTAAGGAAAAGACTAACCTTAGATACTCAATTGAAAATGTTCAGAATGGAACTTCGACTCAAGTCTAACTTAAGAAAGAAAATTCTGCTCTGAAAATTTAAGTTAAGGATCTAAAAAGATCACTGGAAAGGTTTACTTCGGATTCTAAGTATCTTGACATGATGCTTGGGACTCAAAGGGTTGTGTACAATCGATCAGGACTTTAACACAAGTCAAGACATAGATTATACTTATCTTTGGTTAATCGAACACATAAACCATGAGTCCAAGCATAGGTTCCCAAGTCTAGCTTGATCAATTAAGTTGGACGGAACCAATACTGGGTCCCCAAGGATCAAATCCATTATCTAACCAGATCCAACAAGGGTCATGATCTAGGGGGAGATAAAACCAAGACCATTATAGCTAGATAGACTTGTTTGGTTTTATTCACTACAAGAAAAAAGCAAATAGACAACGCCAGAAAGACAACACTTTTTGTCAAAAGTGTTGTCTTTTTTTATTTAACAACTTTTTTAGTAAAAAACGTTGTCTTTTAAAAATCAAAGTAAACGTTTTTTCAGAAAACGTTGTCTATTAGCATTTTTTGGGTCAAAGACAACGCTTTTTCAGAAAGCGTTGTCTATTAGCATTTTTTGGTTGGTCAAAGACAACTGTTGTTTAAAAAGTATTGTCGTTGAGGATATCTTATATCGAGGATCTTCTTATGTCCACGGTCTGCTTCGAGGATTTCGCCAATCTGAAACCTTTCAGCTTCTTATGTCCGCGGTCTGCTTCGAGGATCTTCTTATGCCTCTCCTCTTCCCCCCTCTCGCACCTCTCCTTGTCTCTCTTCCTCTCTCGCTGCTCCACTCTGAATACCAATCCCGACACAGTATAACACACAGGCGGCGCCATTTTCATCCTCGACGGGAGCGACGACGAGGTCCAACATTTTCTCCCGTCTCGATCCTTTCTCCTGTGCCAGATCATCGGCAAGCTTGCCCTCGTACGCGACTTCCATCCTCGCTCACTTCCTATTAAACGCGAGCTGTAGCGAAGCACCGCTTGTCCCTAACCTCAGAAGGAAGCATGGCTCGCTCCATTCCTAGCCGCAGCCAGCAAGCACAGCGGTGCCGGCTTCGCATGCTATCGCAATGAGGAGCCTTCCGATTTGTGCCACATCCTCTCCCTGGGCTAGACTCGGCCATCAAGCAAACCTCCTTAGTCACCTTCTTCGTCGCCCTCCCTCAAATTTCCCTAGGGTATCAAAGTCGAGTAGCCTTGATGTGGAAGGGAGCCCTAACGTGGAGAAACTTTGGACACCCAACTCTCGTGGACGTGATCCTGCACCTTCGCGTGAGAGGTTTAACCTCCTAAAACCTTGCCTCTTGTCTTCAATGTTTCCTCAGAAATGATTTCTGTCACTGCAATGCACCTTTTTCCCCTTCTAGTATGGATCTCGAGGCTAATAAGAGGAGAAAGATCAACAATGAGGATTGCAACAGTGATTTCAATTCTAACCCAATTACTCTCAACTATGGAAAAGTTAGGAATTCTAACAGTTTCGATTATTCAAAAGATTTCAGTTTTACCAACCTTTTGGAAAGGATGGATGGAGGCAAGTATGGGAGCGTAACTAAAAAACTTGAAGCCATTCATGTAATATCTCTAACAGATATCCCTAGTTGTTTTCAGTTTGTTAATACGATCTTATATAATATTAATGTGTTATATAAATTGCTGCTTTTGAAGTTAGATTATCCACTTGATATTGGTGTTTAACTTCCAAATTTTTGATATCTGATTGCATGCTGATGCTTGATTCTAGGATGAAAGAAGTGTAAAGATAAAAAATAAAAATCAAGATCTAAGCACATCAAAAAAGGGAATTGGCAGGCAATGTTCATCCAAAAAAAAGAAAAGAAGCAAGATACGAGATGCTGATGCTCCTAATAGTATAAAGAGTATTGTTCCATATGCTGAACTGAAACAACACAATGATGATTCCGAATATGTTTCTACTGTGACTTTGCAAGAGAAGGCACACGACAGGAGCTTCAATGAAGATGAAAAAGTATTGTCAGAAAGTGATGGATTGGAAGATCTTTGGAAAGATATGTCATTAGCAATGGAATTTACGAAGGTTAGCTTTGTTGCATATTTGTGTTTTCTTTTGGTGATCTTTTATTTCTTTTCTTTTCTTGATTCATCATCATAGAGAATGCTTCTTTCAGCAAAGAGTTATCTATGTTATACTAATCCAAGGATTATGGCCTTGTAGTTTTCATATAGTTCTAGTAAATGTAGATTATGTTTAATATTTCTATTTTTATAATTTATTCATTAATCTTTTTCTCGTAGGATGATGTTTTCGACAATCAAGTTGTGCAAGAAGAAGAAGAAGTAGTAGAAGAAGAAGAATGTGGTCATTCCTACTTGCTCCATGATGACTTTGGTCTTGTTTGCCGTATTTATGGAGTAATACAGAAAAGCACAGATACTATATTTGATTACCAATGGACAAAGGTACTAACATGCAGCTAAAACCTTTATAGTTATATCTTAGCTTAGTTTTTATTGGTTTTTTTTTTTGTAATTTAGAAGACATGTATGCCAACAAAATTAGAGCTAATGCAATCTGAACTACGAACATTAGCTTACCCACTTGTAGCCCTTGTTTGTTTGGCTCCTCAATTCTTATTTGTTTATGCTATTTCTAAAACATTCTTCTTCAATATTTTTGAAGCATGCTGTCCTGGTAGATGCACATGATACAATTTTAAATATAGATGTTATTTATATATTTCATATTTCAAATTAAAGGGACAAAAGAGGATGTGATTACAAAAGCACTTGAGATGGGAGAAAAAGCTGGGCGTGTGAGAAGCATTGGATCGAGGTCATATCACTCCAACAATGTATTTTAAAGTTGGTAGAAGCATATTATGTAATTAAGTCTATGTAATGTATTATAAGTAGTTCGCATGTTAGACAATGGTTTTGTAATAGACAATGGTTTTGTATATGGAAGTCATTTGGTAAATATAATAGACAGTGGTTTTGTATATGAAAAATATAATAATTTTTATTTATTGCTAAAAATATTTATTTCATTTCAAAAGGCAATAATTTTTTAACTGTGAGATAAAAAAAAGACAAGACAACACTGTTAAACATTGCAAAATTCAAGCAGTTTAGAACAAAATTATAACGCTTTTTATTCATTGCAAAAGTGTTGTCGATGTTAATAAAGACAAAAAGTGTTGTTTTTGAGAGACCTCTTTTATAACAATGGATTTTACAACGCTTTTCCAGCCAGATAGACAATGCATTAAAAGCATTGTATATTAGCTTTTTTCTTGTAGTGATTTTTTATTTTTTTGTTATTTCTTGAACTTAGATTGAACTTAGGCTAGTTAAGGAGAGAGGCCTGATTGATACTTGCCCAACCTAGTACCAGGATGGGGGGTGAGATGATAGTATGCTAAGGAAACTCAGTGTAGGTAATTCAGTGGGGTAAGTAGTACCCTATTTGGTTTCACTACAAGAAAAAATCAAATAGACAATGTTAGAAAGACAATGCTTTTTATCAAAATTGTTATCTTTTTTTATTTAACAATGTTTTTAGTCAAAAATGTTGTCTTTTAAAAATCAAAGACAATATTTTTTTCAGAAAACGTTGTCTATTAGAGCTTTTTTTGGTCAAGGACAACTCTTTTTCAGAAAGCGTTGTCTATTAACATTTTTTGTTGGTCAAAGACAATGCTTTTTTAAAAAGTGTTATCTTTGAGGATATCTATATCGAGGATCTCTTATCATGCGGTCCGCGGTCTGCTTCGAGGCCAGAAGGTGATCTCGTGCCTCTCCTTTTCTCCCGCCCCCTCTCTCACCTCTCCTTGCCTCTCTTCCTCTCTCGCCGCTCCGCCCAGCTTCTCCTCTCCAAATCCCGATCCCGGCGCAGTATAACACACGCGGTGCCAGTTTCATCCTCGACGGGAGCGACGACGCGGTCTTCGTCGCCTTCTCTAGGGCGCAGGCTGCCGCTTCACCTTTCGCGGTCGTCTGGTTTTGACAGAGGGTTTTTCGAGCCTATTCCCCTCTGCAGCGGCACGCATGAGTTCTTCGCGCCATTAGGAAGAAGCGCCGCTGGGAAGGCCTAGAGCAAGAAGGTACCTTTCGCTGCCATTTCCTCCTTTTCTCCTAGATCGGTTGGTTTGTGTGTCATATTTTCTCCTGGGGTTTTGGGGTGCAGAGTTAATGCTCTTAGGGTTCATTTTGCTGCTTCTCACAGTGCTCCAAAGTGCGATTCAAAAGATTTGCATCCCTTAAGGATTTACCCACCACATGCTTGTTAGATTTGAGAGGTGTCCTAAGGCAATCGCTTTACGGTTATACTATTTATTGGATAAATAGTAATTCACTATTTGAGTGCACATTCCATATGTGTTTGAGTGGATCATAAACTCGAATACTGAATGTCTGCAATATGATTCATAGCGTGAGAGAATTTGTGATTGGATTACAACTAGTGAGCATCTCTATAAGTGTAATTATAAATGTATTGGAATTATCCCTAGCCGAGAAATTGATGAGCACGAACGTTATCGATTCTGTCGAGACTAGCATATTTTGAACTCCTTGGTTAGCCAAGCAGCTAATCTCACTATTGTCGATATTAGATGTTGAGAGTTAAATGTGGATGATGGTTAAAGGTAACCAGTTCATTGGAGTGATCTGCTTTGAGACTTCATATGGTTCGATATATATATGTCAATGAAGATCTCAGTGCAGCTTAAGTACGAGTTTCCTTTGATTTGCGATATTCAAGTCACCTTGATCACGGAGACTTATACTTTGACATCTTAAGCAAGCATCTCTAAGGAGATGTGGACTTGAGATTATTGGGTATAAGATGAAGTGCCCGAAGGTGTTTGAATAGCCCACAGAGGATTCACCGCTCCTTGAAAAAGGAGACATATACCTTGCGGCCACTTATCAGGATTGTTACTAAAAGTCTTTGGCCAAAGTATTACATGTCAAGAGTATGGTACTCTTGGATATGTGTACAAGTAACTTGAATCCACATGACAAGAAAGCAGCTTGGGCTAGGTGTGACGTAGTGAGCCTAGTGGGGACCGACACATCGACCATGTCCTAAACCAAGCGGGTATAAGATGGTGAAAGGAACGAGACACGTTTAATTGAAGCTGCTAAAGGGTTTAGAATTGTTCTGGAATCAATCGTTGATTTTTTAGTCAATTGGAGATCATGATATACTACTAGGTGTCACTCATAATCGTTTCATAATTAATGGTTAATAACGGACGACCAACATAACCGGGAACTTATTGGGTCACACACACTATAAGTTCTCCGAAGGACTTAAAATGAGTTTGAGAATTGGATTCTCAGAATGAGAGAAATAAAGTTTGGTTGGACCGGACAAAGGACAAAATAATGAAACTCGTCTTGCGAAGATGAAATGAAGGAAATTGACTCGTTCAAATCAAAGATTGTTTGGTTAGTGAACCAAATGATTTAGTTTTAAATCGAATTGAACCAACTTAGTTTGGTTTACAATGGAAAAGATTTTGGCAGAACGGACGTGATGAGGAGATTCATCTTGTGAAGACGAATTGAACAAAATTAGTTTAGGTCAAATCGGAGGTCACTTGATTAATGAACCAAGCGAACCAAAAATGAACCCGATTAGCTACAGTGTAGGTCTGAATCGGTTCAGCTAGGTTTTGGTTTCAGGGTTTTGGTTTTCTTGATTTTTTGCTGTGAGAAATCAAAGAGAATAAAAACCTAGGTTTTAAGGGTTTTAATTAAAAGCACTGATACTCCTCAATACAACTATGAGTCACCGTGCCTGCCTCCTTGCTCCCAGCCAAAACCCTAAAGTGTCGTTCTCTGCTCCCACGAGAGAGCAATCCGTCGGCACCTCATCTCCCTCCCGAAGGCCTTCCTTCCCCGCGCCGATCGCCCCTGGTCTTCTTCCCGTGTCGTTCTTCCCCGACCCGGTGTATGCCGCCGACTGCGCGCCACCCACACGCTCCCATGCTTCGCCGCGGACGTCATTTCTTCCCCAGCCACTGTCATCTCCTCTCTCTCCCGCGCGTGGTTTCCAGCGGGTGCGCGAGTGGCTTCCAGTGGGTGCGCGCGTGGCTTCTGGCAGGTGCTCACATGGCTTCTGGCGAGTGCGCTCAGGGCTTCCGACAGTCATGGCATCGCAGGTGCCGTGGTGGGTTTCCGATGATCGCGACATTGAGATTGCAGCGTGGTTGTCAATAACACCGGTCTTCCTTTCCCCTATCTTGGTCTATTTGGTTGTGTAAGAGGGAAGGCCCTGTTCGATAGTGTAAGAGGAGAAGGTCTTCTGGTTTTCTGCCGAGGAGAGGAGGTCCTTGCTCCGGTTGTGTGGGAGATTGATTTGACCATGTAGGAAAAGAAAAGAAAACGCTTGTTTTGTTTTTCTTTTCCCGAAAGCGATTTATGAAATCACTACCGGAGAATTGTTCCATGATCGATCGAAAAGTTTTTTCGATTGTTTTATCCATTATCGGCGGTCAAAGGTAGACTACCGAAAACTACATCGAAAATACAATTCTTGGTGATAGTTAGAAAGTCCCGTAATGATCGCAACAAACGTTGTTACGTGATTTTCGAAATAAGACTTCTCTCGATTCGATCGTCATCGATCATCAGCTAGTACCGAAGATGATGACGCGACTCATGGCTTCCGAAGCCGTCCAGATGGGAACTTGGCCTGGATCACTAGTAGAGGCGGGACTCCAACGAGGACCGCTCAATTGATACCAATTCTGCTCAAACGTCATCGGAAAGGTACGCTTAGAATAATTTATTATTCTGTAAAATTTTTTAATTTTCTGTCATATCTTGTACACTGTTATTTCCTATTATGCATGTGTGTGTTGTAATAATAATTAGTTTAATTATTATTTTATTTCCGCTACGTATGTTTTTGAAACGTGAGAACATACGCATTGCACCAGGACGATCCCAACAATGCTTCCCTACAAGAGGGAGGATTCCACTGACAACCATGGTACTTCACACTTCCAGGCTATGTTTTCTACTGCTGGCATCTATGGAGGCCATCGAAGGTTGCTCTCAGGGGGTGGATCGGAGGCATCTCATTGCTTGAACAAGGTTTTTTCGGTGCCACTCCATGTTTATTTATGTAAATTATGTTTCTATCTGAATTTTATTTAGTTTTCTTCAAGTTAACAAGTAAATTTTGAGTATCGTCTTCCAGATGTACTATAGTTTCTGTGGGCATGCCACCAAATGTCCTCATTCCAGGTTCTTCATGAAAGATTGATCAATATTTTTGATGAGTTTTGTGAACTCTAGCAGCATTTAGAGGTCCCTAATATGTCATACTTACATTATATGCAAAATACTTCTAAAACAAGTTGAAAAATGTCTTTTATATATAATGATGAACTTAGTTATCATGGTTAAAGTTGATAAGGGAAGATGTGTAACTAATTATCTGCAGATATTTGTCTCATTGAATAATCCTCAAATACTTGAGATGAATGGCGTAAATAATGATGTTTAGACTTAGGTTATGATCCTATCGTACACTGTTTTCTTTAGAAGAATGAACTAGAAACAATTCGAGTCTAGTCACTTATGACAGTTTTGTATATTGCTTTGCAAAGCATTTTAAGTCGGTCCATTTGAGTCAGTGGTCTTAAAAAAAAAATTTTTTTCAATTCATGAGTTAAAAGAGAAGAATGAGTCACTTCTTTGGTAATAATAGTATTATAGCAAAGGGTAAAAGGGAAACCTTTTCTCTCCT
>JAOBBC010000017.1:3879913-3891281 GCA_025388495.1 Curcuma longa
CACAAAACAGGGTAAACCAATACAATCCAGACTCCAAAACTTTCCTAGCAGTCCTCTAGGGACCAAAATGTCCACCATATGCAAGAGAGTGACAAAATGATAATACAGACTGAAACTCAAAATTAGGAATGCAACGTCTAATAATTTGGTCGCTATAGAATTTCCACAAATATGGTTCATCCCACACATAATATTTCACATCACTTTTTAATTTATCTATTTGTGCTCGTGTAAATTGTGTGGGAAAAACATTTGCTACTAGAAAATTTATCAAATTTGCATACCATGGGGACTCACCCTGCAGCTGTAAAAGTTGCTCATATGAGAAGGCATCATCTATCGGTATGGGTTCCTCGTCCCTAGCAATCCTGCTCAAGTGATCTGCTATCAAGTTCTCTCTCCCGCTCCTATCGCGTATCTCCACGTTGAATTTTTGGAGCAGAAGCATCTATCTGATTAATCTTGATTTTGCATCAGGCTTCTTTAATAGGTATTTTAGAGCTGTATGATCAGAAAAAATAACCACATAAGAACAGAGCAAATATGATCTAAATTTATCTAAAGCAAAAACAATCGATAAAAACTCTTTTTCTGTGGTAGTATAGTTTGCTTGTGCAGCATCTAACGTCTTTGAAGCATATGAGACGACATGAGGTGCTCCATTAACTTTCTGTGCCAAAATAGCTCCCACCGTATAATTTGAAACATCACACATCAACTCAAATGGAAGGGTCCAATCTGGAGGTCTAACGATAGGGGCTGATACAAGTGCTTCCTTTAGTTGGGTAAAAACGTCCATACACCTCTAATTAAAATCAAACACCATATATTTTTGCAACAAATGAGTCAATGGAAGAGTGATCTTGCTAAAATCTCTAATAAAGCGTCTGTACAAACCTATATGTCCCAGAAAAGATCGCACTTCCCGCACGCATGCGAGGTAAGATAAAGAAGATATAATACTAAATTTAGCAGGATCTACCTTGATGTCATCCCTAGAGATAATATGACCCAAAACAATATCATGCTCAACCATGAAATGACATTTCTCAAAATTCAAAACCAAGTCAGTCTCAATGCACCTACGCAAAACTCGTGACAAAACTATCCAAACATGCATCAAAAGATGTGTCATAAACAGAAAAATCATCCATAAACACTTCCATGCAATGCTCTAATAAATCACCAAAAATACTCACCATACACCGCTAAAAGGTTTTTAGAGAGTTACAAAATCCAAATGGCATACTTCGATACACGAATGTCCTAAAAGGGCAAGTGAATGTCGTCTTCTCCTGATCCTCTGAGGCGATACATATCTGGAAATATCCCGTGTATCCATCCAAGAAGCAATAATGGGACTTGCCTACTAGCCTCTTTAATATCTGATCAATAAAAGGCAAGGAGTAGTGATCTTTCCTGCTGGCCTGATTGAGCTACATGTAATCCACACACACTCTCCATGAATTCTGAACTCTGGTGGGAATCCATTCATTCTCTTCGTTAGCCACTACTGTGATGCCAGACTTCTTTGGAACCACCTGAACTGGACTCACCTACTGACTATCAGAAATAGGGTATATGATACCAGCCTGCAAAAGTTTAGTGACCTCTTTCTTTACAATGTCAAGAATGAGTGGGTTGAGTTGTCTCTGAGGTTGTCTCACTAGCTTCACATCCTCCTCTAAATGAATCCTATGCATACAAATAGAAGGATTAATACCAGGTATATCTGAAAGTGCCACTCAACAGTCTTTCTGTGCTACCTCAGAATATCTAACAATCGTTCCTCCTGATCTGGCTCTAGGTTTCTGACAATAATAACAGGTAGTTGATCGTCCTTCTCTAGGTACACATACTTCAGATGCACAGGTAGAGGCTTCAGTGGTTGAACAACTGATGAAAGAGATTCTTGAGGTGTTGTTTCTAGTGAGCTAAGTCCCTACACTTTCATATTCTTCATCAAGATAAGAAGAACCACAGATTGACCCTAATGCAACCATACTCCTTAACCAATACATCCTCTATAACTCCTGCTGGGTGAGCATGACTACAATTAGACAGCTGGATAACAACACCTGTAGGCTGCAAAGGTCCAATACCAAGTGTCTGAAAAATTGATTTTGGCATGACATTGATCGAAGCACCTAGATCCAGCATAGCATCATCAAAAACACAACTCGCAATAACACATGGCACAATAAAAACTCCTGGATCCTCGCACTTCTGGGGTAGTGACTGAATGAGTGCAGACATGTTCTTCCCCATGCTGACTAACTCGTTCCCCTTCAGCTTGTTCTTGTGAACACAGATCCTTGAGAAACTTGACATACTTGGGAATACGCTTGATCATTGTTAACAAAGGGACATTCACCTCACCTTGCTGAACAAATCTACAAGCTCCTGAATTTCTTAGCCTTTTCTTCTTCAACACTCTTCCTAGGCTGCACTAGCCTTAGAGGGAAAGGTAATAGTACACCGCGCCCTAATCGTCGTGGCTGTGAATCCAAATCTGTAACCTGATCAAAACTGACTTGGTCTGGTGTTGAAACTGAAACAGTAGGGTCTGTGGTAATTTTTTCACTCCGAAGCATAATTACACTGACATTCCCCTTGGAATTCCAAATGGACTGTGAAGGTAACTGATTAGACCCTTGTGACTGCAGCTGATTCACACTGGAGCCAAGCTGACTGATCTGTCTCTCTAAGTTCTGGATAGCTACGTCTGTCATCTGCTGATGTGAAATCAATTGCTGCATAAGATTTTCAATTTTTGATCCTGTAAGATTTTATATTTGTTGTGGTTGTGAGCTAGGGCAACTTGGTTGTTGTGGAACACATTTGGCCTTTGAAATGCAGGTGGTGGCTGATATTGTTACTGCTGAAAAGAATTCTCATACCTCAGATTCGGGTAACTCGAATTGTATGTAGCTGAATGAGGATCGTACTTGCACTGTTGCTTGTACTGGGAATGGGAAGAAAACTGATTAGCCACCGCATAAACTTCATCTTGACGAAGAGAGATGGGCATATATCTGTGAAATGCTCTGAACTGGAACAAATACCACAAACCTTCATTACTGATGTAGGAATAGTAGAAGGGTTGACTGTCTGATTTAATGTCATCTGCCTCACCAAAGATGTTAACTCCTGTAAGGTGTCCTTCATTCCCTACTGCTCTGAAAAGGCTAACTGGGCTTCACTTACACCATGAGTCACAAGAGTTCTACTCCCAAATTGTTATGAATTATCTATCATATTTGCAATGAGTTATCTAGCTTGGCTTGAAGTTTTGTTCACTAATGTTCCTCCACTAGCTGCATCTATTATACTCCTGTCCATGAGAAGCAGTCCCTCATAGAAGTACTGAACAAGTAGTCGATCGCTGATCTGGTGCTGGGGGCAACTCGAACATAGTTTCTTGAATCTCTTCCAGTAGTCATACAATTTCTCCCCCATAATCTGTTGAATCCCACAGATGCTCTTCCTGATGGTAGTGATCCTGAAAGCTGAGAAGAATTTCTCCAAAAATATTCTCTTCATATCGAGCCAACATGTAATACATCTAGGTAAAAGTGAATACAACCAGTCTTTAGCTGCTCCTGCTAATGAAAAAGGAAACGCTCGCAGCTTGATATCCTCTTCTGAAATGTCATGTGGTTTCATGGTGGAATAAACCACATGGAACTCATGCAGATGTCTGTTAGGATCTTCTCCTGCCAATCCATGAAATTTAGGGAGTCAGTGGATGATACCAGACTTGAGCTCGAAATTACCTTCCACTACAGGATAGTTGCTGCAAGCTCCTTTAAGGTTCTGTTGTTATCTATCATCTTCACCTCCTCAATATGCATTTATTCATTCTTTTATTCATTTATTGATATATGCATTTATATTGATTTTTTTACTTTGTAATTCAACAGTGAGGTGTATGACCAGGTCTTCAGGAGATAAGTTACTTAAGCTAGACCCTGAGATTGATAGGACATTCCACGCTTTGCAAAGGATTCAGAAGAAGTCAACAAGTGTTCTGGACAGTAGCTCTTCAGTTGAGGAGGTGAAGATGACAGATAACAACAGAACCTTGAAGGAGCTTGCAACACCTGATGTGACTTATCAGTACTCTTGCATCAGCTTTCCTGTAGTGGAAGGTGATTTCGAGCTCAAAGTCTGGTATAATCCACTTACTCCCTAAATTTCATAGATTGACAGGAGAAGATCCTAACAGACATCTGCATGAGTTCCATGTGGTTTGTTCCATCATGAAACCACATGACATTTCAGAAGAGGATATCAAGCTACGGGCGTTTCCTTTTTCATTAGCAGGAGCAGCTAAAGACTAGTTGTATTCACTTCTACCTGGATGCATTACATGTTGGCTCGATATAAAGAGGATATTTTTGAAGAAATTCTTCCCAGCTTCCAGGACCACTACCATCAAGAAGAACATTCGTGAGATTCAGCAAATTATGGGGGAGACACTGTATGACTACTAGGAAAGATTCAAGAAACTATGTTCGAATTGCCCCCAGCACCAGATCAGCGATCAGCTGCTTGTTCAGTACTTCTATGAGGGACTGCTTCCCATGGACAGGAGTATGAAAGATGCAACTAGTGGATGAGCATTAGTGAACAAAACTCCAAGCTAAGCTAGAGAACTCATTGCAAATATGACAAATAATTCACAGCAATTTGGAAGTAGAGCTCTTGTGACTCGTGGTGTAAGTGAAGCCCAGTTGGCCTTTTCAGAGCAGCAGGGAATGAAGAACACTTTACAGGAGTTAACATCTTTAGTGAGAAAGATGACATTAAATCAGATAATCCACCCTTCTACTATTGCTACACGAGTGATGAAAGTTTGTGGTATCTATTCCAGTTCAGAACATTTCACATATATATACCCATCTCTCTTCGTCAAGATGAAGTTTATGCGGTGGCTAATCAGTTTCCTTCCCGTCCCCAGTACCAGCAGTAGTACAAGTACGATCCTCATTCAGCTATATACAATCTGGGTTGAAGAGACCACTCGAATCTGAGGTATGGGAATTTTTTTCAGCATCAACAATATCAGCCACCACCTGCATTTCAGAGGTCAAATGTGTTCCACAACAATCAAGCTGCCCCCAGCTCACAGCCACAACAAATACAAAATCCTGCAGAACCAAAAATTGAAAATCTTATGCAGCAATTAATTTCACAACAACAGCAACATCAGCAGAGGACAGATGCAACTATCTAGAATTTAAAGAGACAGATCAGTCAGCTTGCCTCCGATGTGAATCAGCTGCAGTCACAGGGGTCTAATCAGTTACCTTCACGGTTTATTCCGAATCCCAAGGGGAATGTCAGTGCAGTTATGCTTCGGAGTGGAAAAATTACCACAGACCCTACTGTTTCAGTTTTAGCACCAGACCCAGCCAGTTTTGATCAGGTTATAGATTTGGATTCACAGCCACGACAATCAGGGTCCGGTGTACCATTACCTTCCCTCTGAGGCCAATGTAGCCTAGGAAGAGTGTTAAAGAAGAAAAGGCTAAGGAATTCTAAGAGCTTGTAGATTTGTTCAGCAAGGTGGAGGTGAATGCCCCTTTGTTAACAATGATCAAGCACATTCCCAAGTATGTCAAGTTTCTCAAGGATCTGTGTATTCACAAGAAGAAGTTGAACAAGAATGAGTTAGTCAGTATGGAGAAGAACGTATCCGCACTCATTTAGTCACTACCCTAGAAGTGCGAGGACCCAGGAGTTTTTACTGTGTCATGTGTTATTAGGAGTTGTGTTTTTGATGATGCTATGTTGGATCTAGGTGCTTCGATCAATGTCATGCCAAAATTAATTTTTCAGACACTTGGTATTGGACCTTTGCAGCTTACAGGTGTTGTTATCCAGCTGACCAATCGCAGTCATGCTCACCCAGCAGGAGTTATAGAAGATGCATTGGTTAAGGAGTATAATTGCATTAGGGTCAATCTATGGTTCTTCTTATCTTGTTGAAGAATATGAAAATGTAGGGACTTACTCACTGGAAGCAAAGCCCCAAGAATCACTTCCATCAGTTGTTCAGCCACTGATGCTTGAGCTAAAGCCTCTACTTGTGCATCTGAAGTATGTGTATCTGGAGAAGGACGAGCAACTACATGTTATTATTGCCAGAAACCTAAAGCCAGATCAGGAGGAACGATTGGTAGATATTCTGAGGCAGCACAGAAAGGCTGTTAGGTGGACACTTTCAGATATACCTAATATTAGTGCTTCTATTTGTATACACAGGATTCATCTAAAGGAAGATGTGAAGCCAGTGAGAACCTCAAAGACGACTCAACCCACTCATTCTTGACGTTGTAAAGAAAAAGTGATTAAACTTTTGCAGGCTGGTATCATATACCCTATTTCTGATAGTCAGTAGGTGAGTCCAGTTCAGATGGTTCCAAAGAAATTTGGCATCACAATTGTGACTAATGAAGAGAATGAATTAATTCAAAACAGAGTTCAGAATTCATGGAGAGTGTGTGTGGATTATAACAAGCTCAATCAGGACAGCAGAAAAGATCACTATCCCTTGTCTTTTATTGATCAGATGTTAGAGAGGCTAGCAGGCAAATCCCATTATTGCTTCTTGGATGAATACACGGAGTATTTCCAGATATGTATCGCCCCAGAGGATCAGGAGTAGACGACCTTCACTTGCCCTTTTGGGACATTCGCGTATCGACGTATGACATTTGGACTTTGTAACGATTCAGGAACCTTTCAACGGTGCATAGTGAGTATTTTTAGTGATTTATTAAAGCATTGCATGGAAGTGTTTATGGATGATTTTTCTGTTTATGACACATCTTTTGATGCATGTTTGGGTAGTTTGTTACGAGTTTTGCGTAGGTGCATTAAGACTGACTTGGTTTTGAATTTTGAGAAATATCATTTCATGGTTGAGGATATTGTTTTGGGTCATATTGTCTTTAGGGATGACATCAAGGTAGATCCTATTAAAATCAGTGTTATATTTTCTTTATCTTACCCCGCATGCGTGCGGGGAGTGCGATCTTTTCTGGGACATACAAGTTTCTACAAACGCTTCATTAGAGATTTTAGCAAGATCACTCTTCCATTGACTCATTTGTTGCAAAAAGATGTGTTTGATTTTGATCAGAGGTGCATTGACGCTTTTACCCAATTGAAGGAAGCACTTGTATCAACCCCTATCATTAGACCTCCAGATTGGACCTTCCTATTTGAGTTGATGTATGATGCTTCAAATTATACGGTGGGAGTTATTTTGGCACAGATAGTTGATGGAGCACCTCATGTCATCTCGTACGCTTTAAAGATGCTAGATGCTACACAAGCAAACTACACTACCACAGAAAAAGAACTTTTATCGATTGCTTTTGCTTTAGATAAATTTAGATCATATTTGCTTTGTTCTCATGTGGTTATTTTTTCTGATTATGCAGCTCTAAAATACCTCTTAAAGAAGTCTGATGCAAAATTAAGATTAATCATATGAATGCTTCTGCTCCAAGAATTCGACATGGAAATACGCAATAGGAGCAGGAGAGAGAACTTGGTAGCAAATCACTTGAGCAGGATTGCTAGGGACGAGGAACCCATACCGATAGATGATGCCTTCCCAGATGAGCAGCTTTTACAGTTGCAGGATGAGTCCCCATGGTATGCAGATCTAGTAAATTTTCTAGTAGCAAATGCTTTTCCCACACAGTTTACACGAGCACAGAAAGATACATTAAAAAGTAATGTGAAATATTATGTGTGGGATGAACTATATTTGTGGAAATTCTATAGCTACCAAATTATTAGACGTTGCATTCCTAATTTTGAGTTTCAGTCTGTATTATCATTTTGTCACTCTCTTGCATGTGGTGGACATTTTGGTCCCTAGAGGACTGCTAGGAAAGTTTTGGAGTCTGGATTGTATTGGTTTACCCTGTTTTGTGATGTATATAATTTTTATAAATCTTGTGATAGGTGTCAACGTCAACGAACTAGGAACATAGGACGTAGGAATGAAATGCCTCAATATAACATGTTATTTTGTAAGATTTTCAATGTATGGGGTATTGATTTCATGAGTTCATTTCCTGTCTCTTTTGGATTTGTATATATTCTATTGGTAGTTGATTATGCTTCCAAATGAGTGGAAGTCATACCCACCAGGATTGATGATTCTTCTGTTGTTATGAGTTTTGTCAGTTCTCACATATTTTGCATATTTGGAGTATCCAAGGTGATCATCAGCGATCAAGGGTCTCATTTTTGTAACAAATACATGAAGGCAATGCTGAGCAAGTATAGGGTATTGCACAAGATTTCCACACCTTATCACCCTCAAATAAATGGTCAAGCTGAAGTGTCAAACAGAGAAGTCAAGTTAATTTTGGAAAAAACAGTGGTTCCAGACAAGAAAGATTGGAGCAAGAGGCTTAAGGATGCATTGTAGGCTTATCGTACAACTTATAAGCCCAAGACTCGTATAAGAATGTCTCTTTTCAGGATTGTTCATGGCAAAGCATGTCACTTGCCAGTGGAGATTGAGCACAAAGCTTATTGGATAGTGAAAGCTTGCAATCTGGACATCGATAAAGCTAGAATGAAAAGAAAACTACAGCCTCAGGAGATCAGATTAGAGGCTTATGAGAACTCCCGCATATAAAGAAAAGATTAAAAGATTTCATGACAAGCACATTTTACCAAGGGATTTCCATATTGGTGACAAAGTACTTCTGTATAAGTCTCGTCTTCAATTTTTGAGAGATAAGTTGAGATCCAGATGGGAGGGTCCCTACATTGTTACTAATACTTTCTCTTATAGTGTTGTCGAGATACAAGAGATTTCTACAGGAAAAACTTTCAGAGTAAATGGCCACCGACTCAAGAAATTCCATGAGGCATTGAATAGGAGTTTGGTGGAAGAAGTGAACCTCAACGACACTATCTACCCAAGTTGAAAAGGGAGTTATTCGATCACACGCCCATTTTATACATATTTCATTGCTTGCTTTACTTTTGATTTTACTTTTGTTTGGTTGGTTTAGGATGTGAGTTGTTTGTTGCTTTTAATAATAATTTCCCCCTTACATGACTTCATTCATCTTAAGAATTGTGATAATTTAGTTAACTAAGTTTGTCAATTTTAGAGATTCCAAGTCATGAAAGAGTTCTTGGATTGCATATGGTTGCAACTTAGCGATGGATTCTATGTTGATAAGTTGAGATGATCTATATCTACCTAGTGAGGACTTAGCCTGATTGCCTTATTATTTTTTCTGTGACACTTGTGGTGATTGTTACTCTAGAACTTGCTCTGATTCTTTTGAGACCACATTACCATGAGGTTGCATGATTTTATGAAGGTTATTTCATTATTTCACATTCATTATCTTTTCTTAGCATAGGTATTTCAATAATTTCTTTTACCATGTGTCACATTCTCCCTACCATTTCTTTCTTTTCTTTTTTATTGGAATTGAGAACTTTGAATGCCGAGATGAGAATTTTGCTCGGGATGGACAAAAGTTTAAAATGTGAGTGTGTGATTAGATGATTCATCATTGGCAAACCATTAGATTTTATTTTATTTTGTTTGTTTTTAGGTTTTAATTTTTGTTGTATGTTATTTTTAGAGGATAGGTTGAGTTGAAAAAAAAAATTCTGTTTGTGAGACAGATTGAAAAAAAAATCTGTTTGAGATAGATTGAAAAAAAATTTTGATAAGAAAATGAAAAAAAATTAAAAAAATAAAAATTTGAATTGGTGAAATTTATTTGGGATGGTTGATAGTAAGTTTTTAGCTATTCTTGTTTATCCTATTGAATTTTATCGTAGAATATTAGAGAGTGTAGAAGAGGGATAGAAGTTGTTTTTTTGCTATTAAATCACCCCATACTAGCTTGGATTGATATCTATTGGGCATGATTTTTATTGTACTCATCTATGAAGTATATTATTGTTCCCATTTCTTCCATTTGTCTTTTTGATTATATTATCTTCATACTTTCCCTTACATTGGCTTATTTCTTATTCATGTTTCCTTTGCAATACTAATACACCTTTATGATTGTGCAACCTTGTGCATATGATAGTGGTGGAGATTAGAAGAGGAGCAAGCATATGGTGTATGAACCATGAGTAGCTTGAGAGGATGAGCTACCACATTATGTATCTTGTAAGGTTTAAATGTTATCATTCTCAATTTATTCAGGGTAAATTGAAATTACTGTATTGTTGATCCATGCGAGAATTGAGTTCTGGGTTGCTTGAATCTTTAGAATTTGGCACTCTTATTAACTTGTTACAACTTCTTAATGTGATAGATATTGTTAGGGTGAAAAATAATGTTTAGTTAGGTTTACTTGCACAAGACGTGCAAGAATAAGTGTGAGGGATTCGATAAGTGGCTATTTGACAGGGTGAATTCGGGACTATATTAGACTATTTTGATCATATTTCATATCATAAATTAGATTTTTGAACTTATTCTTTATCTTGGATAAATTTTTTATCCTTATTCTATTTTTCATTAATTTAAAGTAATTTATGGGTATTAATTTGTTGTATTTGATTTTGTAGGAAATTAGGATGAAGCCCAATCGCAAATAATTAAAATCGGACTAAAGAAATCAATTCAAAAAGCCTTTAAGTAGACCCAATTTAGAGAGAAATCAAATTTGGTTCGAGTCTGGTTCAAATCGGAATCAAATCTGGTTCAATCATGTTTAAAATCAGAAATTGAGTCAGCTTGGGTTCAGATTGGGTTCAGGCCGGCTCAATCAATCTGGTTCAATTTGGGCTCGAGTCTAGATCAAATCAAGCCCGGTCCAGCCCCGCATTTAAAATCTTCTCAGGTTCAATCGTGCAAGGGGGGCTTGGAGCTAGGGTTATTGTTGTTTCTCCTCTGCGATTTTTTCTTCGTCCTTGCCGAGCTCCTCCGTGATCCTTCTTCCCCGTTTTCCCGATCAACACCCGAGCGACGCCGGCAACATTGATGGTCGATGAGCGTCGACCATCCACAGGATCTTCCACTGTGAGTGGTTTGCTCTGGCGAGAGGTCTTCCCTCCCCTATCGGTCGTGCTCTGCCGCTGTGAGTAGTTTGCCCAACGAACAATGGTCGGCGATTTGCCTCCGCTTCCATAGAAGCTCCGAGTGATACTTGTCTGCAGTTTGCAGCAAGGGATCACCGGCCAGCTTCGATTCTCCACCTTCATCCGAAAAGGGCAAGGTAAGGAGTTTCAATTCTTTGTTTACTGATGTTTTGTCTACGGTTTGCAGCAGAAGTCAGGGGCAGAGGATGGATTCTGAGCATGCCTTCTTCGATCGTGTCTCACCGTGAGCAGGTTGCTCCGGCGAAAC
>JAOBBC010000017.1:4524769-4537155 GCA_025388495.1 Curcuma longa
TTCTTACTTGTCCTTTCTATTATCATTTACTTGTATTGCTTATTGGACTGTAAGACGGGTTGCTCCGCCTCTGAACACGGTTCGAAAAGGAGACCATTAGTGGACGGGCGCCTCCCGTGATTAGGCCTTGGATGTACTAACCCTGGGGGGTTAGGAACCAAGTAAATCCCGTGGGTCATTCTGTGTTATTTAATATTTCCGCTGCTTAATAGTTTGACAGATAAACGAACGATTTTCGAGAAAAAGCGACACGCGTTATTCACCCCCCTCTAGCGCGTGTATCGATCCTACACCTGAGCACCATGATATTTAATTTCTCATCATCTCTAACTAAGCCTATTGAGTTGTTTCTAGAATATAAGTTGTTCAAAAAATAACTTCTCAATTATGAGCATGGTTGATCAATATCAATACTTAACAAAGCCAAATTTATACTTGGTTACCTCTAATCATGTGTTGTCGCCGTGTCAAAACAATACTTAACCAAGCCAAATTTATACTTGGTTACCTCTAATCATGTGTTGTCGCCGTGTCAAAACACTTGATATTTCGCTTATTTCGGCTAATTGGGCATAGAAATCTAATTCACTCTTATGAAAAACAACCCAAGTAAATTTGATCAATGTATAAATGGAACTAATTCATTTGTATATCATAACCATGGCTTAGTGGTTAGACACTCTAGTTGTTGATGTGGAGACTGTGAGATCAAATCCCACTAACTAAATTGTTTTTTTTTAGTTGCTGTTCCAAAAAAAAAATGGCAGCAAAAAAAAAAAATCGAAGCCCAATTAAATTTGGGGCCTCATAAACCCAATTAATTGAACTTCTCCGGCCCAATTAAAATCACGTAGTTTTTTTTAATGGAAAGAAAAAAAATAAAATGCCCTAAAACTTTCCTAGGATTCCTGCCGCCGCCACCAAACTCTTCCTATCTCACGTCTTCGGCGATGGCAAAACAGCATATCTCCCTGAGCATACTACCGCCTGTGCCAGCCTCGCCGGCACCAGGAACTGCGCTTGCCATGCTGCCGAAGACAAAGCCAACGCTCATTAGCGTTGCTTCCCCTCACGTCAGCTGCCACGCCAACGCTCATTAGCGTTGATTCCCCTCACGCCAGCCGCCGGCTCTATGCCAGCCTCGCCGGAATCAGGAGGACAGCGCCTATGCACTGTCATGGGCAGCACGTGCGCTGTTGTTGCGTCTTCGTGCAAGAACAGAAAAATAGAGACGGATCTGTTGATCAAAAACAGAGACGGCAACCGAGGAAAACGTAACAGGTAATTCTTTCTAACTATGCTCTGATACCAATGTTAGAAATTGCGTAAGATATTACCTGTTGATGCGTGCCTTGGCTGGAATTGCTCGCGTCGAAGAAACTATCACGACGGAAGGTTCCTCAGATTTCACAAGCCAAATCCAATTTGTTGTTCCTCTTCAATCCGACAAACCCTCTGCTCTCTCCTTCTGCTTGGCTTGGACGCACCCACGGCTTCACCACTCCAAAGGTATGTACTGTACCTTTATATAAGGAAGACGAGGTAGAGGAAGGGGTGGATTTGCCCCTTCGTCTCCTTTCGTTTCAGAAGATGAAGCTCTTCATCTTCTAAACGTTCAACAGACAAAACATCAGTAAAAAAAAGAATTGAAACTCCTTACCTTGCCCTTTTCCGATGACAGCCGAGAATCGAAGCTAACCGGAGGTCCTCTACTACAATCGCAGATAGAGACCGGTATGATTTCCCTACTACAAAGGCAGACAGGGCCCGACTACCTTCGGCGCTTCTGTGGATGCGGAGGATATGGCTATCGCCAACCACCGCTCGCTGGAATAACCACTCACAACGGCGAAGCGCGATTGATAGGGGAGGGAAAGAAGTCTCTCGCCAGACGACGAAGCGCTTCTGTGGTGACATCGACACTCATCGATCGTCGAAGTTGCCAACGCCGCTCAGGTGTTGATTGGGAAAACGAGGAAGAAGGAAACGGAGGAGCTCGACGAAGACGAAGAAAAATCAAGATTGAGAATCAACAGTTACCCTAGCTCTGAGCCCCTCCTTTGCGCGATTGAGTCGACTAAGCCTTATACGCGGACTGAACCATGCTTAATTTCAACTGAATCGGATGAATTAAACCAAACTTGAACCAATTGAATTGAGCCAGCCTGAACGGAACTTGAGTCGAACCTAGCTGAACCCAATGAACCGAACTGGTCTGATTTGAACCAGACTTGAATCAGGATTGATTTTCCTTTAAATTGTGCCTATTTGTGGGCTCTCTGAATGATTCATTTGGCCCGATTTCAATTATTTATAATTGGGCTTAATTATAATTATCCAAAAATTATTATTTTCATCCTTATTTTCGCATAATCAAATACAACAAATTAATATCTAAAAATTACCTAAAATTAATAAAAAATAGAATGAAAATCTAAAATTCATCCAAAATAAAGAAATAAACTCAAAACTTAATTTATGATATGAAATATGATCAAACCAATCCAATATCACCCTAATTAATCCTGTCTAAATGCTACTTATCATTGACTCATTGTACATTATGTATAACACGAAGAGAGCATCTAAGGAATTGTCGGAGTCTCTGGATAAGAAATATAAGACAAAGAATGCGGGGGGTCAAAAAGTTCATTGTTGGTCTATTCTTGAACTATAAAATGGTTGACTCTAAGACGGTGATCAACCAAATCCAAAAGCTTCAGGTGATCTTGCATAAGATTCACTCAGAAAGCATGATGCTAAGTGAAACCTTACATGTAACAACTATCATTGAGAAGCTGCCTCTCGGGTAGAAGGATTTCAAGAACTACCTTAAGTGAAAGGAGATGAATATATAAGAATTCGTTGTTAGACTTCACTTTTAGGAAGACAACAAGAATTCAGATAGAAAATTTTTCTCTCAAGCTACTATAAAAGCCAACGTGATCGAGCATGGTCAAATCTTAAAATGGAAGAATAATAAATCTTCCAAAATTGGACCCAAAGGAGGCATGAGCAAGAAAAAGTTCTATGGGAAATGTTTTAACCATGACTGAGTTGGTCACAAATCTTTGAAGTGTAGGAAGCTGAAGAAAAAGCAGGAGGTCAACCTAAATGAGGGACTAGAAATGAATGACCTCTACACCTGTGGTCTTTAAACTGAACTTAGTGGGTTCAAACCCGCAACAATGGTGGATCAATAAGGAGCTGCTCTATGACTTTGAAGAAGTCACAGATGGGGATAAGTTATTTATGGGGAACTTAATAACCTCGGACATTAAGAGTCAAGAGAAAGTGATGCAGAACATGACCTCGAGCAAGGAGCTCACTCTTAACAATATATCGTATGTTCCGAAGATTTGAAAGAATATGATATCCGGATCACTTCTGAGCAAGCATAGCTTCCGCATTATTTTTGAGTCGGACAATGTTGTATTGTCCAAAAATAGACTGTTTGTAGGAAAAGACTATGTAACCGACAGGCTGTTCAAGCTCAGTGTAATGCCATCAAGACTAAGGTTAATAAAAATGAAAGCTCTTCCATTTATATGCTTAAGTCTTCCAATTTGTGGGTAAACTAGAACATGTTGACTACAATGTGTTGCGTAAATTGATTGAAACGCAAAGCATACCTACATTTCATCTTTACCCGAAACACAAGTGTGAGACTTTATGTTAAAGAAAAAAAATGAAAAGGTTATCCTTTCAACATGTTGAAAGGAGCAATGAACCAGTTGACTTAATTCACACTAACATGTGTGATCTAAAAGGGGTATCAGCACATGGTGACAATAAGTATTTCATCACTTTTGTAGATGATAATACAAAATATAAATATTATTCTATTTATCTTCTCAAAAGTAAGGATGAAACTATTGGAAATTTTATTTTCTATAAGAATGAGATTGAAAACTAACTTAATAAGAAGATTAAGGTAGTAGAAAGTGATCAAAATGGTGAATATATATCACCGTTCACTGAGTTGTGTGATGAACATGAGATCAAACATAAAATAATAGTTCCCTATACTCCTCAGTAAAATGAAGTTGTTGAGTGAAAGAATCACACTTTAAAGTAGATAATGAATGCTCTTATATTAAACTCTGGACAACTAGAGTACATGTGAGGATAAGTTGTATTAACAATTAATTACCTTTTAAATAAGGTGTCCCGAAAGAAAATAAAAAAGAAGAACCCTTTTGAGTTGTGGAACATAAGATAACTATCCTACAAATACTTGTGAGTGTGGGGTGTTTGACAAAATTTTTGGTGTTTAATCCAAAGAGAATTAAGATAGGACCAAAAATGATTGATTGCACATTTATTGGATATGCACATAACAGTAGTACTTACCAGTTCCTTGTGTATCAGTCTCAAATATCGAAGATACAGAAAAACTCAATTATTAAATCAAGAAATATCTCGTTCTTCGAACATGTGTTTTCGTCTAAGACCCAAGAGGAAGCAGGTTCTTCAAAACGTACATATATGAAATACAAGAAAAATAAGATGATGATGAACCATTTAAGGTTGAGTTCAGATGAAGTAAAGTGATCGGGTGGAAAAATCCTTTGGAACGGATTTTATTACTTTCATATTAGAAAGTGAGCCCCAAAGTTACTCAAAAGCAGTAAGCTCTTCTGATTGACCTCATTGGAAAGAGGCAATTACATCTAAGATTGACTATATCTTGTAAAACCATACTTGGAATCTTATGGATCTTCCTTAGGAATTTAAACCACTAGGTTGCAAGTGGATTTTCAAGAAGAAAATGAAATCAGATGACATGCTTGATAAGTATAAGTCTAAATTGATAATTAAAGGTTACCAACAACATGAATACCTTGATTACTTTGATACATATTCTTTGATATCGAGAATAACTTTCATCATAGTGTTGTTGGCTATCGTCGCTTTATGAAATTTAGAAATATATCAAATGGATATAAAGATCGCTTTTCTAAATGAGGATTTAGAAGAAGAAATCTACATGGAACAACTTGAAGAATTTTCTACGTCAGGATAGGAAAATAAAATTTGTAGATTGATAAAGTTATTATATGACTTGAAATAAGCTCTAAAGCAGTGACATGAAAAGTTTAATAATGTCATGAAGGAAAGTGAATTTAAGATCAATGAATGTGATAAATGTGTCTATATGAAAGACACAGAAAATGAGTATGTCATCTTATGCCTATATATAGATGACATTCTTTTTATTGGAAGTAATGATAAGATAATCAAATCTACTAAAGCTATGTTGAACTCAAGATTTAATATGAAAGACATAGACCTAGCTGATTTGCTTTTAAGAATTAAAATTCTTAGGACATTTGAAGAACTTATTCTAAATCAGTACCATTATGTGGACAAGATTCTTAAAAAAATCACCAAGGGTGATACTGCATTAGCACGAGCTCCGATAGACACGAGCCAATATGTATCAAAAAATCAAGGAGAGAGTATCTTTCTCCAGAGTGATTAAAAGTCTGATGTACTTGATGAGTTGTACACAATCAGACTTAGTCTACGCAGTAAATAAATTAAATAGATATACGAGTAATTCTGATATTGAACATAGAAAAGGGATAACAAAAGTACTAAGGTACTTGAGGTATACTCGTGATTATGGACTATACCATACAAGATATTCTGATGTGAGTGAATGATACAACAATGTGAATTGAATATTTGACATGAAAGACTCGAAATCTATGAGTGAATATTTATTTATTTTGGGAGGTGTAGCTATTTTGTAAAAATATTCTAAGCAAACTGTAATAATCAGATCTATGATGGAATCTGAGTTTGTAGCTCTTGACAAATGTGGTCAAGAGGTTGAATGACTATAGTAATTCTTAGAAGATATTCCTAAATGACCGAAACTTATATCGACAATTTGCATATATTGCAATAGTCAATTGACAATTGGCAAGCACAGAGTCATCTATAAATAATAAGTTTAGACATATACATCACAAATATAATATCATTAAACAACTACTCTCAATAGGAATTATCACTGTTGATCATGCAAAGTTAAAGGATAACCTAGTGGATTTGCTAACCAAAAGGTTAAACAAAGATATAGTTGCAAGCACGTTGCAAGGGATGAGCTTGATATCGATGAAAATATTGGTGCAAAGGAAACCTAACTTATGCAGACTAGAGATCCCAAGAACTAGATTTAAAGAGTCAACTTAACTGCACTGACTAAATAGATCATTATTAGGGAAGTGCCCAATGGACCAGTAAAAGGATGAAGGTTAAACATGTGACTTTTAATGATTGAGTAGAGTAAAATGGATTACTCTTGAGAGATCGCCTATGTGAGAAAGAAGTGAGACCGCTTCAAAGAGAATTAAAAGACACAATTCTTAAAACTTCTAACAGAACCAAGCGTGTTCATGGCCAAGAATGAACATACCCATGAGAACTGAGTTGTATCAGAAAAAGTCTTGGGTGAGCTGTGTAAATGCTTACATAAATGTCATAACAATTCAAGTACATCGTATCTACTGTCAGTCAGTAAGCAAACATATCTTTACAAGGGAAGGTTCAAAGGATAAAACCTACCTATCCTATATAGAATTCAACTGTTGAATGTTATTACATATCCTATTTCCATTCATGTGGGAGATTGTTGTATAAAGTGAATGAAAAGAGATGGAAAGGAAGGAAACTCCATTGTGAATGAAACTTTAGCCCTACATTGAGAGTTTCATGGTAATATGGTTGGTTTATAATGTATCACAAGCATTGTAGTTATGAACGTATTATGGGGAGAGGCTCTCTCTCACGTGTGAGCATACAGGGGGTGCAAATCTAGGGGTTGATTGCATTGAACCAAGTTGATGCATGTGCGAGCATGACTTGCATATATCAAATATCGGATCGATCAGGGCAAAATTTGCCTAAGTGAATCAAAAAATATTTTATCACATGAATCTTTCTTTTGCAAACTGCTGAAGTGTGTAACGGATGAATTAATTATTGATTAAAGGAAAATCTATGACTGTCAAGTTAAACAACTAACTATTGATGGTCGGGTTCTGATGTTTCAAAGTCAGGCAAGTAATGGGCTTTATTTGGCCAGTTATTGTTGTTGAAGGTATGCGTTCCTATATAAGGAGGTTGCAACCTCAGGTAATAGAGAGAAACAACGATAAGTAGACACATAAGCCTTCACCTTCATTCCTCATCTACTTCTCTACTATGCATTTTCTGCTCGAAAGTCTTCCCATGATAGCAATCAGGTATTTTCTTAGTTCGCCACAAACAACCTATGCTAGGTTGCGATTGTGGTTTCTATCATTGTCTCCTAGGAAATACACGCCTGTCGTAACTTCAAAGCACAATCGGAGGGGGACAAATCTATTTTAAGGAAACTGCATCAAATACAAATCTCAATATCTCCTTTTCCAGACTAGGCGATCTATTCGGATTTGTTAGCTCGGCATTCGATGACCCACTCGGCAATCGGGCAATTTGTCTCCCGACTGTCGGGCAATTTGTCTCCCGACTTGGCGCTCAGACAATGACCTCCCCTAACTCGGCAGTCAGTGGCACTTGACGTCCTGACTCTCCCATTATCGGATCGGTTATGGCAAAATTAACCCAAGCAAATCAATCAATATTTTACCACATGAATCCTTCTTTTGCAAACTACTTAAGTGTTTAACAGATGAATCAATTATTAATTAATGGAAAATCTATAACCATCGAATTAAATGGCCAACCATTGATGGTTGGCGGCTGATGTTTCAAAGTCAAGAAAGTAATGGGCTTTATTTGGTCAGTTATTGCTGTTGATGGTATGAGCTCCTATATAAAGAGGTTGCGACCTCAGGTAATGGAGAGAAAAGACGATAAGAAAACACATAAGCCTTCACCTTCTTCCTCATCTACTTCTCTACTATGCATTTTCCACTTGGAAGTCTTCCCATGATAGCAATCGGGTATTTTCTTAGTATGCTACAAATAATCTGTGCTAGGTTGCGATTGTGGTTTTTGTCGTTGCATCCTAGGAAATAGGCGTCTATCATAACCTCAAAGCACAGTCGGAGGGGGACAAATCTGTTTTAAGGAAATCACATCAAATATAGGTCTCGACATTTCCTTTTCCAGACTCGACAGTCGAGCAATTTGTCTCCCGACTTAGTGCTCAGACAACGACCTCTTCCAACTTGGCAGTCGGTGGCACTTGACGTCCCGACTCACTTAGCGTCTTTACCCACTCAAAGTTCCACTTGGGAGTACTAGGCTCGGGAAGCCCTCAGACTTGTTAGCGACAACCCGCTCAGGCTCAGGCAATTCCAACAACGATTGACTCGAGCTCTTGGCAGCGTTGACAATTTAATAGATCCTCCTTCTATGCTCAACTTGAGATTATCAACTAAGTCATCTCAACAGATAAGTCTAAGTTGTTATTTCTTATAATTTCAATTCAGAACTCCTTGTAAACTCTGACAACAATCTATGATAGACTGTCGAATATATTCCAATAACATTTTCATAGATTCTAATTCTTTGCTTGCTGCCAACTCTTCAACTCATTATTTCTGTATTATTTTTCTAAAAATTTGGACTCTAAAATACACATTGAGATGCGAAATTCACAAGAGATTATATCTGATGAGATTATGATTAGTGGAGTTGATGTAGATAGTGCAATCTAGGCATAGGTAAAATGACGATATAATATCAAAAATTAAAATTAGAGTTTGACTCTATATCTTAATAAATTTATCTCACACATAGTGCTCACAAAATAAATTCAAATCCTTGATCTATTTTATAAGTCTATCCTATCATAACTAACTCAGTTATATCTTAGGAACCCATATAATAAATTCTTTTCTTTTTTGTAAAAGATGAAATTCGCCACCTTAGCGGTCTCATACGATCGATCCCACGATAATAAATTCTTTTTCCTATGCAAAGTGTGCCATGAAGTACCCAATGCATGCACGCGCATGCTTGATCAGTGCGATGCACCGGCCTCGCAGGATCCAAGCACAGGTCCGATTGAACTAATTAAATCCCATCAACACAAAAGGAAAGTTTAATAACTTTTTCTTTCCGATGTGCATGGGACGCTTTATTTGAGCTCACTTTAATAATTAATTTTTATTCATTTGAAATTAATTTTAAAAAATTAAATATTTTAAAATTTTCTACTCAAATTGTACATTTCAAATTTTAAATTCGTTGGATTGAACCCGCTTAAATTATTTTCAAAATTTTATTGGTTGAAAACCAATTATTGCATACTATTGTATTAATTTAATTAAAAATCACTTCAACACTATTATAATATCTAGTATCATAATTACAAGGTGAAGCAAGTTGTAACAACTACGGGCCTATGGCTATACATACAACAATATTAATGCAATTTTGATTAAATTTAAATAATTTTAATAAAAGTATTTTTTAAAATAATAATTTATACATAGTAATTTTAATAAAATTAAAATAATTCTACTTTATAGTGTAGTTAAGGGGGTGTTATTTTATATTTCAATTTCTTAAAGAGCACACTCAAAGTTAATTATGTAATTTCCAAAGGGAGCACTTAACTTTCAGAAATCTCAAAGGACATACTTGATTCCGCTTATATCCCTCCCGTTAATAATTGACCTCATTCATTTTTTTCGAAGCATCAGAGTCACATAATATCTTAGCCACCCAAAAGTCACGTTGAGCTACGTATTTATCTTACCTCTTTCTATTTTACACTCAATTGTTCTCTCACAAAACACATATTCCGATGGAATTTCAACAGAGTAAAAATGTTGAAAACGAGTTGTTATCCAAAGAAGACTAATCAAAGTTTGATCATAGTAACCCATTTGATATTTTTTTCATCAATTCTCTTTAAGATTTTCTCATGTACGTATTCTACTAGATATAATTTTTATTTAATTGTAATATCAATCTATACTATGTAAAGACAAATGGTTTATATCGATTATAATATATATTTATGAGCAATGATATGCAGCATGAAAAAATGCAGTATGAAATTAACATGACACACTGCATGTAGTGAGTCTCACATCTATACAATGAGACCTACAGCCATGCAGTTGAGTGTGTCATGTTGGTTTCATGTTACATATTATTTCTCTATATTTATTTAGAAAATATTATTTTAGAGTTTTTGATCATCCATTGTTGTGTAGTCTAGATTTTTGAAAGATCAGTTGACGTTATGTATATATAATTTTCAAACCTAAAAGATGTACAATAGTTCCAATATGGAATACAATAATATTGAATATTATATTTCAGCACAACTATAGTACTGAACTTTCTATTATGGTGTTGCAATATAAATTTCAACACCACTATAGTGTTGAATTTTCTATTGAGATGCTAAAATATAAACTCCAGTGCTACATTACTGCTTTTCAAAATCCAGCACCATGATAGTGTTGATGATTTAAATTAATTACCATATTGATACTGAATTATTCTACCACTATAATAATTTATTGTTTGGTATTGAATTTTTAAATCTAGTACCATCTTTGATACAACCCAGTATACCATGTTGTTCTTGATATTTTCAAATCAACATCGTAATTTTTTTAATTTATCCTATATATTGGTGTTGATCTTTACAATCAACACCACAATAATGTTAATCCTTAACAATCAGCATCATAATGACGTTGATCCTTGAAAAATAACACCAATATTTTCCTTTATCATCAACCTATGATCTCAAATTTCTCACGACAACGCTGCGAGATCGCTCATAATCACGAGCGAAGCAACTTGAGGCTATGAGTTTGCTCATGACTACAACGTTCTACAAGGCATGCCATTTGTGGTGTGAGGTTCTACAAGATGGCTAAGAGGCACATTCATTGAAGTCAATATATGTCAGTGGGGGCCGACGTGATTAACGTAACTCTTCCAACGGTCAAGTCAGTACTGGGCTAAGAGTTGAGCTCAAGGGTGCATGAGTAAAAGAGAATTGAGAGCCAGAGAAAGGCCTTTACGTGTAAGACAAAATCATACCTCCACTTACCTTCACCCATGCTTATATAGCAGAAGGAAAGAAGGTCCATGTGGGCTGCCATGTGAGCCGGGAGCTAAGAGTTGTCTGAGTCAATAGAGAAAAGGGTTTGCCATTAAGGGGGGACAACAGCATAGTCGTATGCTTGTCCTAGTCTGGCCATTCACTACAAAAATACTGCACATTTGGGACGAATTTTGCGACGAAAAAAATAAACATATTCGTCGCAAAACAAATTAGGGACGAATTTGACGATGAAACATTTTCTGTTGCAAATGGCTCGTCGCAACCTTTTGCAACGAAAAATTCAATATTCGTCGCAAAATTTACGACAAATTTAGAAACCGACGTCGTAAAAATTGGGGACAAAAAATTAAGTGCGTCCCAAATTTTGGCAACGAAAAAATAATTCGTCGCTAAATTAGCAACGAAAAAAAAAATTTGTCGCCAAAGGGGACACATATTGGCCAGAGTAGCTGGGCAAGTTTGCGACGAAAAAACTAAATTCGTCGCCAAAATACCATCATTTTGCGTCGAAAATCTATTTATCGTCGCATATTTCCGACGAAAAATTGGTCTTTGTCACACGTTTGCGACAAAAAACCATTATTCGTCGCAAAATTCCGCCACTTTGCGTCGAAAATCTTTTGCTCGTCGCCGATTTCCAACGAAAAAATGGTTTTTGTCTGAAAATATGCGACAAAAAACAGTATTTTCGTTGGAAATCTGCGACGAAAAGCTTTTTTGTCGCAAATTAAGGATAATTTAAAAAGCCACTGTGATTACGATACGTTGGCGACGAAACTCTGGTTTTTGTTGCAAATTTGCGACGAAAAAATAATTTTCGTCGTAATTTTGCAACGAAACCTAGGGTTTTGTCGCCAATTATATCCGCACACAGTAGTTTCGATAGGTTTGCGACAAAACCCCTTTTTCGTCGCAAAATTCGTCGTAATTTTAAAAAAAATTTGAAAGGTTTAACCTGTTTTTGCTAATATGAAACCTGTTTACATAAATAACACATTCAACACATCCATATACATCCAAAAATCAACATACTCACATCCACAAACAACAAACATCCAAAATATAATAGAACAAACTTCAGTAAAAGGTAACAAGCTACAACAATAGAATAACAAACTCTAAATGTATCAAACCTAACAACAAACATCCATATCCAAGCTCCATAAAAAAGTATCTAACAAACCAACATCCATATCAAATCCATCAACTCCATAAATAAATACATCCATGATAAAGTATCTAAAAGACCAGAAAAAAAACTATGCAGAAATATCACCGTCCACGGCGACCTCGGGTGATACTTTCTGCGTCACTGATCGCTTCTTCATCA
>JAOBBC010000017.1:4754773-4765320 GCA_025388495.1 Curcuma longa
ATTGATGAAGTACAAAAATGCAACAAGAAAAGAAACGACAGGATTTGAGGAAGAACCAAGTTGGAGAAATTTTCTCTCTATGTTTCTTTAATTCAATATGTAAATATATACACATTGTACAATGATTAAATAAAGAATAAAATTATTACATTCCTTAAGAGAGTTTCTTCGTGGTCAAGTTTTCTCATAATAGGAATTTCTCCATGATCAAGTATCCCTGAAATCTTGGAAATCTTTAATAGGCATATCGGATTTGATTTCCAACAATTGCTTCATTACAGGTGCTCACGGATAGCAGCAATTCGTTTCCAAGATATAATGACGACGTCTCGAAATAGTAACACTTCGCACTTCAAATTTTGAAACCAACAAACTTTTTAATAAATTTTTTGGACTCCGAATGCACAAGCTGAGATGTATACATACTTCAATGGATGAGTTGAATCGATAAATTTTTCAACATCACATGCGAAGTACAAAGTGCACCAACAAAGCGTCCATTACGCGTGTGGCGTGTGGCGGGCTCGTAGGTGCGAATACCTGCTCGTCCGTGAGAAGAGAGTACATGACTTTTTGTGTTAACTCTATTAACACAGCAATATTAATAAGGAAGGAAAACTCATCAAATTTTACCGATGTGAGACTATTTCCCATGCACTTTCTTCTATAACATTAATTAACAATTAATGTTATTCTGAACTAATCTTTAAAGAATTAATTTCTCATTCATCCTTAATTGATTTTGAGTAAATTAATAGTTTAGATCTATCTACGCGAAACGTAGATTTCGATTTTAAAGTCAATTTCGACTTTCATCGAATGACACTCCAATTTTTTACAAAATTGTATTGACCCATTAAGGCTCAATATCCAACACCCACTTCATCCAACATGCATGAAACATTAAGTTCATCTTAATTTTTTGCTTCTTCAAATCCTTAGGAACATGATCTACAGGTGTGCAATGCAATTGTACAGTTCTTGTTTGGTCTCTTCTTGTACAGGTTCAGTATTGGAAACTGCATGCAGTTTCTAATTATGCATGTTCAGATTTCTTGTAGATACTGAGCCAGGGAATCACTTTTAATCTTGATGGTATCTCTATATATGAATGGCTCAGGATAATGTCAGAGCAAGTGGCAGATATATATGTTCATAAAGTGGATGCTTCCTTGAAAGAAGGGCAAAAATCAAGATTTATCAGCATAGTTCAATCAGGAGCTAGGTCATGTCATAATCGACCATTTAAGATCATTAACAAATAGTGATTAGTGTTTTGAAGGTCAACTGCATGTTTAATTAATCCAACTGTTTTTTTTTCCTTGTGGAAGTCAACTCCTTATTCCTATGCCTGATTAAAAGCAGAAAAAGAAGCAAAATGAGTCATGGCTTCTTAATCAGTAATCAAATACCCAAGTCAATGCTTGCCGGGAAAAGCAAACGCAAGTTACTATAAAGAAAATTGAAAGGAAATGTTGGATTAAACTCATACTTAAAAAACCCAAGAATCTTAAATCTAATTGAGTTCTTAAAATTCAATAGGGATGCATTAAATCTTAAATCTAATTGAATTTCAAGCTACGGTGGCGCTCGCACTCGGGCTAGCGACCTGCCTTGCGGCCAACGCTGTTGTAGCCAGCGCCCTCGCCATCATGTTGCAGTGGTACTCAAGGTCGCACCCGGCCTCGCGGCCAGGCTCGTCGCCATGCCTAGCCTTGCGGCCATGGTTGAGGAGTCAGCCGCGGCACCCAGATCAGGACAGACAAGGGAGGGGAAAGGAGACGGGAGAGAATCGGAGATTTATCCCTGACGGATCACATGCTTCACGAGTTGGAGAGAATCGGAGATCAGCGTCGTCACATGCGTGTGTGCGGGAGAGACAAGAATTTAGATTAAGGATTTTAATCGCGAAATTAGTGTCAAATTCCAAATCAACGACGAATTTAGAATTGGTCGCTAATTCAGCTACGAATGTATGTGGAATCCCTGGTTGATTCAGCGATAAATCCAAGATTTGTCACTAAGTTTAATAATCAGATTCAAAATTTAATCTAAATTTAATAACGAATTCTATTTTCATCCCAAAGTTAGTGACGAAATTAATATTCATCTTAAATTTAGAATTTGTTGCTAAATTTACTAATCGGGATTAGGCTGAAATTTATTTTTTCAACAAATCTAAAATTTGTTACAAAATTCATCCTTAAATTGCGATGAATTATAATTTCATTGCTAATTTGCAACGAATTCAAAATTCATCATAAATTAGGGATGAATTTTACGACAATAATATTTTACCCATGGATTTTATGACAAAAATTATTTGTTGCTAATTTTACAATGTAAATTATTTTGGTTGCTAATTTCGTTGCTATTGCGCAATGATTTTTTTTGTCGCTATTTTTGTTTCTAATTTGTGACAAAATATATTCTTCACTAAAATTCATCCCTAAATCTATAATTTTTTATAGTGTCAATTGAGGCTCCCCCTTCATTGTTGGTTTCTCCGGATGAGCTGTCCTCTTCATCCTAATGAGTTGTCATCATTACAAGCCCCACTATTTATTCTGACTCTTAATTTATTGAGGAGTTGTCGCAAATTGTTTTTAGATTTTTTGTATTTGTCTTGTGTAGGCTTCTTATCCTTGCCCTTTTCTTTGTGTTTTTTCTTGAGCTTGGAGCAATTGTCCTTGTTGTGACATTCTTAGTCACAATTGAAGCATCTTACTCTTCTTTTCTTTTTTAGCAATCTTAAGGGTTGTTTCTTATCAAACTTGTTAGTTTTAAAAATTTCTTCATTTTTCTTATCAGATATGCTTGCTCATCTTCATTTATTGAAGACTCTGAATCTTCTTTGTTTCTTTTAAACTTGCATATCTAGATTCATATAATTCCATAGTTGAAAATAAATCTTCTAAACCACTTACCTCGAGGTTCTTTGAAATGTAATAGGAGTCAACCATCGACATCCACTCTTGAGTTAGTGGAAATGCATTTAGTACATACCTCAACATGTCTCTGTTAGACACTACTTCCTTGAGGTTGTTTAGGTCGGTGATGATCTCCTTCATTCTGGCATGTAGTTGAGCCATTTTTCCTCCTTTCCAATTAGAGGTTGCTAAGTTGGCTTCTTAATATATCCCTTTTTATCAATTTTGCTTCTGAGGTTCCTTCGTGAAACTCTAGGAGTTTCTCTCAAAGTTCTCTTACTGAATTGTACTTAACAATTTTATTTAAATCCTGCATAGGTAATACACTTAGTAAATGGTACTCAATCTCATCATTTGTAGTGAAGTCTTCCCATTGCTTCTTTGTCTAGTGGTGCTCCTCTAGTTCTTCTCCATCCATGTCCCTAGGCATCTCAAAATCATATTTGATGGATAACACTATATCAAAGTCGGTTCTAAAGAATACCTTTATTTTGTGCTTCTAAAGCGCAAAGTCATCGTCGTATTTTGGTCATTAAATGCTTGATCCGACCATTCCTCCCGATCTAGTTACTTAGTTAGTGATTAATCCTTCTGAGCGGCCCAACTCTAATACCAATTGTTGGTGTAGCAGAAGCGATTTCAGTTTACTAGAGGGGAGGGGTGAATAACAACCTAAAAATAAAACTTTAATTTTTCTTTCCAACTAACTAGCAAGGGCACACATATTAATTTGAAACTAACTTAATACAAAAAGAAGAGGTCGAATTTACTTGGTTTGCAACTAGAAGATTGCTAGTCCAAGACTATGAAAAGCTCCACTAAGATCTCCTTCTTCGAACACAAGTCAAAGGTGGAGTATTATAATGGTTAAGCATGAGAAAGTAAATAGAATTGAACGACAATTGAATTTGAGTGTGTTATTTTATTCTTGGAGCTTTAGTCTATTTATAGCCTTTATCTTAATATGACCGTTGTGTTGACATGTCACCTCCAAGTGCTTGGAGTCATTCTGGGCGCCTAGACTCGTCAAACTCAATCCACTCTAGCAACAGTCCATTAATGGCTCTAGATGACTCCTTGCATTTCGGGCGCCTAGAAGTGATCCGGGCACCTAGAGTCTGCTGATGTGGATGTCGTCTTGATTCGTTGTGGCAACGTTCTTGCTAACTTGGCGATGGAATCCGGGCACCTAGAGATGTTTTGGGTTCTTGGACTCTGGATGTTTGGAAATGATCCAGGCACCTAGAATGGTCAACAGCTGGACTTGAGCATTTTCTGAGCTTGCCTCCTCCAGTTGCCTGGGTGATGCGCCGATTGCCTGGGTGATGCTCCGGTTGCTTAGATGGACTATGTCTCGGTCGCCTTTCACATTCTTCCTTCCAGGTTTTCATCCCTCGGATGCATCGAGCTCTTCCGACTCACTCCCATACGCCCTTCTCACTCCACCAGAGTATTCTTCCGCAACTCATACCTCTGATGCACCGAGCTACTCGACTCTTTTTTCGTGCCATCCTTTTTGTTAACTTGCATCTTTTGCTATGGCTTTGCCATCTCCGATGCTCCTTAGCTATTAGGTACGTGTGTTATCTTAAGACCCTATACACTTAGACATATATATCAAAAACAGAATAAAGTCCTAACTTTAAACTTTTTTAACAATACATGAAAACGCCACAAGAGTTCTAATAGGAGTGTCAATATCTGAAGAGATAACTTGACAATCAATGAGATTAAGTCGGTAATGACGATACCAAGAAGGATACGTCTATTACTCGAAAGGGAACCTTGATATCCGAAAGGGTATGTCAAGAATATAAACAGGACAAGGTCCACGTCGCCATACCGAGCTCCACTAGTTTGAGCCGATGGCTCATCGTCGATTTGATTAATTGGACCCAACTGTTGGATTTGTTGGTGCCCCAGTTGATTTTGATGTGATTAACCAAGTTAGATTAAGTCTTGTTATGGTCTGATTCCTCTGTCTAAGTGTGCAGGAGCTTAGGAGCAGAGGAAGTCGAGCGGAAAATATAGCGGTCGAGAAAGATGGCACGGGGGAGTGAGCCGATGGGCCCGGTGCATCCGAGAGACGCGGAAGCTGTGGAAGAGTACACTGGTGGAGAGAGAAGGACGTGCACGACGTCTGAGGAATGAGAAGTCGGGAGGAAGGACGCTCAAGGGACAAAAGGCCAGAGTCAAGTTTGGATGAGCCTAACTCTGGTTGGCGAGAAATCACCCAAATGATGTTTCTAAAAAAGTCAACTATGTTGACTTTAACCAAATCAAAATTTAGCTTGGTCTTGGACTTGAACGACGCTTTTAATCATCGATCAAATTAAGGATAGAGATTATCCTTAATCAAGGATTATTCAAACGTTGATAAATGTTTATTTATTAAAGGATAATATTTATCCTTTATCAAATATCAATGATCAAGATCAAATCCTATCTATGATCAACGATCAAGATTAGTTTGCATAGGTTATAAATAGGCTTAGAAGCTAAAGAGAAAAATAACACTTGAATTGTAATGTGCTACAAATGTTTATAAGAGGCTTCTCCGCATACAAGGAGTTTTTGATAGTAAGATTCAACCGCCTTGACTTACAACCACCTAGGTTGTAACCAAGTACATCTATTTGTATTTGTCTCTTACTAGGTTTATTTTATTTAATTTATGTTGGATTTATTTAATTATTGAAACTAACGTTTATCCTTGTAAAGTTGTGCAAGAGATCCAATTTTATTTACAAGGGCAATTCACCTCCTCTTGTCGGTCCACATCGATCCAACAAGTGGTATCAAAGCTAGGACGCCGCAAAAGGACTAATCGCCAACTGCATCAAATTCTAAGAAAATGGTTAGACTAGTGATCTACTCGCCAAAGTTTGATGGGGAGTTCATAGCGTGGAAAAAAAAGATGAAGGTATTTTTTTCTACAGATTATGAACTATTATTAACAATGAAAAATAGTTTTTTAGCTCTAGAAGATAACAAAGGCAAAATCAAAGAACCTGATTCCTAGACCAAGAAGGATCAAGTGGATGCCATTGCAAACGGTAAAGTAGAATTCCATCTGTTAACTATCCTCCCTAAACAAGATGTCAACTGGTTCGGGAAGTATGACTCGGCGAAGGAACTTTGAGAAAAGTTCTTGGAGCTGCACGAAGGCACCTCGGAGGTAAAACTGGCACAATGAGATATCCTTCAAAGCCAACTGACCATCCTTCGGATGGAAAACGGAGAATCAGTTGCCAAGTTGCACGCCAAAGTAAAAGAGTTAATCACGAGCCTCGAAAATATCAAAGAAAAGGTGGCAAACCTAAAAGGTGACAAACCGCGATGCTCAAAGGTACGCCCTAAATGCGTTATGATTGTTTGGGTGTAATTATATATATTTTCTTAATACATTATACACCTTTGAAAATTATTGACCAATACTAAACTTCTAGAACCTTAGGTCAACTATAGAATCCTAGACACCTAGGCATAGTTTCCAAAATCATGATCCTACATAGAATCGATTTGGGGTCAGGATCAGATCGGTCGAGATCAGATCGTAGAATCATATGATCTTATAAAAAACTATTAATAATTTTGAATATAAATAGATTAATAATTTTGTATATATATGCAACCGTTGACACTCGACTCCTTAGATGACATTATTATCTATACAAATCTAAATTAACTAGTAATTTAACTACCATTCTAGTACAATATCACTCAATAATATTTATATTTTCATATTATAAAATGGAAGAGCATAAAATTTCTATTGACACAATAATTGTAATAATCACATTTAATATTAAGAATGTTCCCTTAGTTTGAAAGATGATCCAATTCAAAGGCTAATAAAATAGCTAACATAGTGAAAGTTATTGAATCCTTTGATTCAAACACAAATGCCGAAAATAATCTTCTAAAGACCCATTAATTCCGCAGAATATCAGATAATAGACATCTAAAAATTTATCATTTTGAGCAAAAGAACCAACATAATATTATTGATGAAAAACTAACTCAAAAATAACTAAATCGATGTTTAAATAATCTCAAAAGCCTAACTCTACAAAAGAATCCTGCTCCGATCCGACCGATCATATTCTGATCCTATCGATCATATCGATCCTATGTTGATTCCACTGTAAAACTCGATTCTACATGATTCATGATCAATTTCTACTTCTAGATCATAGGACCGCATGATCCTACAATCCTGGATCGTGATTTTACAAATTATGTACCTAGGTATATCTTTCTTATGGTTAACAAGGATATCCTAAGGGGTTAGGTTAAAGGGGAGGTCATTATTGAATGACCAAGTATTAAAAGAGAAGTTTTTTTTAAAATTGCTTTAAATCATTTTAAAACTATTTTTCAACTTCTTCAAAAAAGGTTTTGAAAATTATTTTTAAAATTCAGTTTTCATAACACACACTACAAAAATATAGGTTATTAGTGATGAATTTTAGCGGCGAAATATTTTCATTGCAACTTGGCGACAAAATTAGTGATGAACTCTTATTTCATCACAAATTTATGATGAATTTAACAATGAAAATAATTTAATTATGGAATTAGTAATGTAATGATTTCATCATGAAAATCATAGCTAAATTTATGGTTGTCACAAAAATCATTGCAATTTAACGATGAATCTGTGATTCATAGCTAAATTTATGATGATGACGAGCTAGGTGATGACACAACATGGTAAGCTCTTCTTCCCTCTCTCTTTCCCCTCCCGTCTTCTTCCCTCTCATTGCCGACACCTGATTTGGCTAGTCGGCTGCCGCTTAGGTCAGTCAGCATGCCATTTTGGGTGACCGGCCAACCGTTGAGGTTGGCTTACCACTGAGGTAGGCCGACCAATTGGGTTGGGCACGATCGGTTGGGTGAGGGTCGACCAGTTGGGTGAGGGCCGACGGTCGATTGGGTGAGGGTCGATGGTGGGCTGGCCGATTGGGTGAGGGACAGCGGTTGGGTGAGGGACGGCGATTAGGTGAGGGCTGACGCGGTTAGGGTTGGGCACGGTTAGGGTCATTTGCTAACCCCGCTAGTCGGCCAGCAGGTCAACTACTGACCTCACTAGTCGGCCGCTGAGGTGGGCTGGCTAGTTGGGTTGGGCGTGGTTGGTTGGGTAAGGGTCGATCGGTTAGGCGAGGTTAGGGTCAGCTGGTTGGATGAAGGCCAATGGTGAAGGCCGGCTGGTTGGTTGAGGGACGACTAGTTGGGTGAGTGCCAGCATGGTTAGGGTTAGGCGCGGTTAGGGCTGTTTGCTGATCCGACTGGTCGGCCAGCTGGCCAACTGCTGACCCCACTAGCCAGCTGCTAACCATATTACAAGATTACAAGGGAACTTCTACAACCTCATTATCAAGCAATTAAATTCAAATTAGTGTATTATTTTGGAACTTTTAGCATATGTATTGACTAATAGTCAAGCTTCTTCTAATGATTTATCGTTCTACTGAGTCAACGACCATTCAAAATTACTAATATTATTTTCCTAGTCATATCTGAGCTTGGTTTATATAATTGATTATTTACCTTTCAATATAATTCTATTCATTATCTTTGTTAGATAATATGACTTCGTAATATCATTTGTGCTGGTCTCATTTTGACGTGTGCTTAAAGTATTTGGATACACTTAATTTTGTTCATCTACTTTAGGTATAATTTTCACTACAGGAATATAGGGTATTAGCAATGAATGTTTGCGACAAAAAATTTTCATCGTAAATTTGCGATAAATTTTGTGATAAAATATAATTTGGTTGTCAATTTGCAACGACATTGGTGACGAATATAGTTCAGTTGCCAATTTGCGATGGACGAATTTTTGTCGTCAAATTCATCACCAAATTACGATGAATTCATGAATTTGTCACCATTTGGCGATGAATCCAGTATTCGTCGTCAATTTTAGCGATGAATTCGACGAATCCGAGTTTCGTCGCCAATTTTAGCAATGAATCCATGAATTCGTCGCAAAGTTTAGAATGATTTAATGAAGAAGTGGGGTCGGACCACGTGATAACTTTAGGGTATTTGGCGATGAATTTGGATTCATCTCCATTTGGCGACGAAAATAGAGTTTCGTTGCCAATTTGGTGACGAATCCAAGATTTGTCGCCAAATTGGCAATGAATTTGAATCATCGTCAAATACCCTAATTAATCACACCACCCGATCCCCTTTTCTTCTTCCCCTTCATGATTTCTCTCTTCTCATCCTCGATCTCTGCTCTCCTCACTACAAGAAAATAGGGTTTCAGAAACAAATTTTTAAGACAAAATTAAAATCTTTTTTCTTAAAAATCTATTTCAGATTTAGATAAATTAGAGACGGATTTGCTATAAAATTATTAATCCGTTTCACTTTAATAAAATATAACATTTAAAAAAAATTGAAACATAATTTAAAATAAATTTGATACGAAATTATATATAAATTTGTATAAACAAATATAAATATAAATTATAAACGAAATTTGACACCATATGATTTCTGTCAAAATATCCGTTTAAAATATAATAAAAATTTAATAGATAAATTAAAGATGGATTTGCTACAAAATTACTAATCCGTTTCACTTTAATAAAATATAACATTTGAAAAAAAAATTAAGACAAAATTTAAAATAAATTTGATATAAAATTATTTATAAATTTTTATAAATAAAAATAAATACAAATTATAAACAAAATTTGAGACCATATGATTTCTGTCAAAACATCCATTTAAAATTTAATAAAAATTTATAACGGAATTAAAATCTATTTCAGATTTAGATAAATTGGAGACGGATTTGCCACAAAATTACTAATCCATTTCACTTTAATAAAATATAATATTTGGAAAAAAATTGTGACAGAATTTAAAATAAGTTTGATATGAAATTATATATAAATTTTTATAAATAAAAATAAATACAAATTATAAGCAGAATTTGAGACCGTATGATTTCTGTCAAAACATCAATTTAAAATTTAATAAAAATTTAAGACAGAATTAAATATATTTCAGATTTATATAAATTAGTGATGGATTTGTAACAAAATTAATAATTCATTTCACTTTAATAAAATATAACATTTAGAAAAAAATTGAGACAGAATTTAAAACAAATTTGATACGAAATTATATATAAATTTTTATAAACAAAATTAAATGTGAATTATAAATGAAATTTGAGACCGTATAATTTCTATCAAAACAACTATTTAAAATTTAGTAAAAATTTAAGATGTATATTGAAATCTATTTCAAATTTAGATAAATCAAAGATGAATTTATTACAAAAATATTAATCTATTTCACTTTAATAAAATATAATGTATCATAAGAAATTTGAGACGAAAGTTAAAATGAATTTGAAACAAAATTATAAATAAAATTTTTAAAACAAAAATAAATACTAATTACAAATAAAATTTAAAACTATATAATTTTTATTAACAAATCTATTTAAAATTTTTAAAAATTTTGAGATAGAAATAAATCTATTATAAATTTATATAAAATAGAGATAATTTTTAAAATAAAAATAAAATTTGATTCAAATTTATATAAGTGGAGATGAATTTATTATGAAATTATTAATTTATT
>JAOBBC010000017.1:4806322-4820630 GCA_025388495.1 Curcuma longa
AGGAATTGTTTTGGTCACCAAACATTTGAATGGTGACAATTTTGCACTTGGAGTCATTCAATGAGCATAGCTCTCAGCGCTAAAAATAACACGGATTTATCAACGGAAGCATCAAGAAACCAATATTGATTGATGCAACTTTTCTCTTATGGAAAAGGTGCAATGATATGGTTTTATCATGGATCCTCAATTCTATTGAATTCGATATCGCTAATAGCGTGATTTATGTTGAGACAGCTGCTGAAGTTTAGACTAATTTGAAAGAAAGATTCTCTCAAAATAATACACCTAGAATGTTTCAAATCAAGAGAGGCATCGCTTCGCTACAACAAAGTTCTATTGCAGTTTATTTCACTAAATTAAAACGCCTATGGAATAAACTTTCTTCTTATAATGATCTTCCAATTTGCACTTGTGGTGTCATGAAGAAAGTAGAAGAACGAGAACAAAGAGGAAAGATAATATAATTTCTTATGGGTCTGAAGGAATCTTATTCTACTATTTGTGATCAAATACTTCTTATGCAACCTCTTTTTACTATTGAGAGAGTTTATTCCCTGGCTTTAAATAAAGAAAAACAAAGAGACTTGATTGTCTCCAAGGATGTCATATTGGTGGACACACTTAAGAGTCATTATGGGAATCATTTATCAAATAAAAGTAAAACGAAGTTATATTATAGCAACTGTAATGGAAATAATCATACTATTGATAGATACTACCACTTGTATGGTTTCCCTCCGGGATATAAGAAGAATAAAGAGAAGAAGAAATCTTTTGCAAATAATTCTCGGTAAGAGACTCCAAGCTGTTGGATCGTTGGGTGCACGCTAGAGGAGGGGTGAATAGAGCATGCTTCGTTTTTCTTCGTTTGTTCATTCTATCAAAAATACTTATAGTGGAATTAGTAAAACAAGACAAGGGGCTCGCGGATTTTACTTGGTTCCTAACCCTTCAGGATTAGTATGTCCTATGCCTATGTACAGAAGGTGCTCGTCTACTAATGGTCTCCTTTTCGAACCTTCATTCGGAAGCGAAGAAAGTCATTTTACAATCCAATCAAGAATAGAAATTAAATACATGACAATAAGAAAAAGAATAGCAAGATCTCGTGTAGCCGATCTGGAAATCTTTGAGCGTCGCACACACTCCTCCTGGAACTTCCTCGGTTGCACAAGCTTGGCTCCATTCGCGTTCAGCAATACCACAGGATGAAGAATGAGGCGTAGAGAGATGATCTCCTTGTGGTGCACGTTCAGTCTCCTTATATAGAGCCTTCCGGGCGCTTGGATTCTTATCCGGGTGCCTAGATCTGATCGGATCCAATCCGATCTCTTCTGACTCTATCCGAGCTGATTCTTCTTGATCCAGGTGTCTGGACCATCCAAGGGCACCTGGACCGTTCGGGCGCTTAGAATAACATACGGGCGCGCGAATCCAATCAACTCAGGTTTGACTTGAGTTAACCCCGGACTTGATTCGGCTGCTTTTGTGTGTTCCTCTTATACTTCCTTCGTCTTGCTTTCGATTCCTGATTCCTACAAGATAAGCATACAAACACGCAAACAACCTAAGTTTATCTGTAGTCTGTCTGACCTACTAGGCTTACCTAAACCTTACCCTGTAAGTCTAACCTACTAGCTTACCCATGCCTAACTCCCTATTAGGACTAGTCATTTTCATAGGTAGACTTATCACCTGCTAAACATCCAGTTTGAATTTTCTCTTGCCTAACCTTCAGTTATGACTAGTCACATCCATAGGTAGACTTCTAACCTACCAAACATCTAGTTTGGACTTTCCCTTGCTTAACCTTTAGTTAGGATTTTTCCTACCTAATCCTCTAGATCAGGACTTCTCCTAGCCTCCAATTAGGACTGCCTAGCCTTCAACTAGGACTTCCTTGTTCGATCCTCTAGATCAGGACTTCCTCTGCCTAGCCTCCAACTAGGACTGTCTAGCCTCCAACTAGGACTTCCTTGCTTGATCCTCTAGATCAGGACTTCCTCTGCCTAGCCTCCAATTAGGATTTATTTAAAACTTTCTCTGCCTAGCCTCTAACTAGGGCTTTCCCTGTCTAGCCTCCAACTAAGACTTCTTGCCTAGCCTTAACTAGGGCTTCTCGCTAGTCTTCTGATCAAACTGACCTGACTAGACTTCATTCACATTCAAACATTAGGTCCTGTTTGGATCAACCCTTGATCAAACAGATCAGACCTAGGTGTTTTGTCAAACATCGAAATTCTAGGGTCAGACCTAGTGCTCTTTGCACCAACATAAGCTTTACATACGAACAATATCAACAACTCTTGGCTCTCTTAAACAATGGTGAAACTTAACCAAAGGCAAATGTTATAGGTTCAACTATTCCCTTTTGCTCCTCATGCTATACTAATTCGAAAACTTCTAGGAATTGGATTGTAGATAATGGTGCCACTGATCATATGATTTCATCATCTAAGTTATTACAAGACACAAAAATATCTTCATATTCATCTGTTGGATTACCTAATGAAAATAAAGCACAAATTACTTCTATTGGATCTACAAAACTTAGTTCAGATCTTACTATCATAGATGTTATTTGTATTCCATCATTTTGTGTCAATGTATTATCTGTTAGTAAAATGACCAAATCTTTAAATTGTTCGATCACTTTTTTTTCTGATTTTTATCTTTTATAGGACTTGTCAACAAAAAAGATGATTGGTTTGGGGAGACAACATAACGGTCTTTATTACATCCCTTTTACACCATCAAATCCATTAATTTCTAAAGTCAATAATGCATCTTAACAACATGATCTTTGGCATAAATGATTAGGTCGTCCATCTATGCAACCTATGAAACATCTTACATAATCGGTTAATGAAATTTCTATTTGTTCAAATAAAGTTTATAATGCTTACCCTTTAGTCAAGCAAACAAGACTACCTTTTGATATGAGTCCATTTCTACTAGTGAATCTTTTGAATTAATACATTGTGACATTTGGGAACCTTTTCAAGTTACCTCCCATTCGGGAGCTTATTATTTCTTAACCATTGTCAATGATTTTTTAGGTATACATGAATTTTTCGTATGTGTTATAAATGTGAGACGTAATCTTTGTTAAAATCTTTTTTTGCTTTTATTGAAACTCAATTTAATAGAAAGGTTAAAAGATTTTGAGTAAATCGAAGGAGGTGAGTTTTATTCAATGCGAAATTTTTTTGATCAACATGAGATAATGTATAAAACTACTGTTAGTTTTACACCTCAACAAAATGATGTCGTTGGTGTCGTTGAGCAAAAACATCGTTATATCTTGAGTATAGCTAGAGCTTTGCCTTGAGATTTCAATCTCACTTACCACTAACTTTTTGGGGGGGAAAGTGTGCTTACTTCTGTTTACCTTATCAATCGCATACCTACACATCTACTCTTTAAGAAAACACCATATGAGGTTCTCTACAATAAACTACCCACTTATCATCATTTACGAGTATTTGAATGTTTATGTTTTGCCACTAATGTTAAATCAAATCATAAATTTGATCAACGAACTCAAAGATGTACTTTTTTGGGGTATCCTATTGGTCAAAAGGCATATAAAGTCTATGATATGGGAACTAAACAAATTTTTGTTAAACGAGATGATATTTTTCATGAACGCATATTTCCTTTTTACTCTAGGAAAAATGATGAAGATAGTTCTTTGGTGCTACCTTTACCAATTGATGATCATGATACTTCATTTGAAAAAGTTACATCTCACATTCCAGAATACTTAGAAAATTTAAACAGTGACTACGTTATTGATGAACCTTCTAATATATCACCTCTCATAATTCAATCCAATGAACTTACATTGTAAAAAATAGACCGTATTTGCTAACCATCAATTTGGTTATATGATTTCCATTGTGCCCAAACCAAGGTTCTTTTCCCAAACTTATCATCATCTTCAATGGCAAAGTCACGTAAAGGTACTTGTTATCCTTTAGCAAATTTCATATGTTATAAAAATTTATCTTCTTCTCATCATGCATTTGCTACTCATATCTCTACTCTTGTGGAACCTAACACATTTGTCCAAGCTCAGAAAAATCCTAAGTGAAAAGAAGCCATGAGTTTGGAAATTCAAGCATATTTGGAAGAAAATAGTACATGGGCCCTTACTTCCTTACCTAATGGAAAGAAGTCAATTAATTGCAAGTGGGTATACAAAATCAAGTACAAATCAGATGGATCCATTGAGCATTACATGGAGAGACTTGTTGCTAAAGGCTATACACAAGTTGAAGGATTGGATTATAATAAGACTTTTGCATCAGTTGTCAAGTTAGTCACTATTTGTTGTCTACTAGCTATAGCTGCTGTGAGTGATTGGTTTATTCATCAACTTGATGTTCAAAATACTTTTCTCCATTGTGATCTAGATGAAAAAGTATGCATGCTTCTACCACCTGATTAGAGTCGATAGGGGAGAACATCATTTGTCGACTAAATAAGTCACTTTATGGGTTAAAACAAGCTTCTTGTAATTGGTATTCAAAATTCTCTACAGTCATTCAAAAGGCAGGTTTTAAGCAGTCTATGGTAGATTACTCATTGTTCACATGAGCATATGGAGGCACATTCACAATTGTATTGATTTATATTGATGACATGATAATCACAGGAAATGATCCTGACACCATAAGGACTCTTAAAAGCTTTCTACATGAGCACTTTCGAATAAAAGACTTTGGAAGGTTAAAATAGTTTTTGGGAATAGAAATGACTACATTGAAACAAGGAATTTCCATATCACAACGAAAGTGCACATTAGATATACATGATGAGATGGATCTTCTTAGAGTCGCTCCAATCAATTGTCCTATGGAATAAAATTTTAAACTCACACTGATAGATGGAGAAATACTTAAAGATCCTTCAAGATATAGAAGATTTGTTGGAAAACTTATTTACTTAACAATTACTTGTCCATATATCAATTATTCAATGCATCTTCTTAGTCAATTCATGCATAATCCACGCAAATCACATCTTGATGCAACTATTCGAGTTCTAAGATATATAAAGGGAACACCTAGACAAGTATTTTTTTTTCTTTTAAGAAAAAATGATCTTAAGTTAATTGGCTATTATAATGCTGATTGGGGAAGTTGTCCTACTAAAGTAGAGGTGGAGTATAGAGCGATGATAATAATTACATGAGAGTTAACTTAGTTGAGAGATACCTTTTAAAAAGACTTACAAATAAAAAAAAAAAAAAAACTTATTTGTTGGTGATCTAACAATTGCTTTTAGAACAGAGAGATATATCCATTCTATTAAATTATATCCATTTGATTAATTTACCATAAACAAAAAAACTATTGTAATTGTCAAAAGCATGCAAAACAAAAAAATGAGTGATCGATTTTGATAAAATCTTTTATTTGACATTTAAAAATTATTTGCCCATGGAATGTAAACCCGGTCCTGTTAACCCACTTGCAGGGCCAAGTGAATTACTGTAAGGATACAATCATGATTTCGCAATCTAATCGAAGGGCTACATGCGTGTCTCTGCCCCTCCCACGAATGAGATAACCACAATCAAATTTAATGGATGCATCTCTACGCCAGTAGACCCGGGGATTTTCCTAGATCAGTTCGATCCTATCACTCTATCCCATGGGCTTTAGAGTTTCTGACCGTATAAGTTTATTTTATAAAGATCGGAAAATATCGAAATTTGAGATGTGGGACTAAACATCAATCTGCATGAGCCGTCTGGTAAAAAAGGAAATCCGGTCGATCCGACCGCTAACCGTTTCACTGAAAAAAAAACTAATTATTAAATTTAAAATAAAAAAACGCGCCAGGTAGGGGTCGAACCTACGACTTTCTGCTTAGGAAACAAACGCTCTATCCACTGAGCTACAGGCGCATATATGAAATATGATTTTAACATATTAACTCTTATCAAACTTATTTTTTAAAATACTATAATTTTATTTATTCGAATATACAAAACAAATTATAATTAATTTTTATACAAGTCGTTCATAAATTTTATAGACCTTAAGAAATGGAACTCACAACTGTTTAATTTTATTTGTTTTATATGCTTCTTAGAGTATAAATAAACTCTATCAAACTAAACATCAAGTATACTTATGGATGTTTTCAAACGACCTCTCCAACAAAATCATAATGATAACAAAGCAGTACTATATATTGCAGCAAATTTTATTTTTCAAGAGCGAATAAAATATATTGAAATGGATTATCATGTGGTTAGGAAAAGAATTCGATTGGGTCAAATTTCAACAACCTTTACACAATCAAATACTCAAATTACGGATATCTTTATTAAACCACTTGGAAAATCACTTTTTCAATTTTATCAGCGTAAGTTGTGCATTTTAAATATTCATGCTCCAATTTAAGGGAGAGTGTTGAAATATATTATTTCAGAAACATATTCAGAAATCGAAAACATATCAGAATAAGCTGGAATATGTTATTTAGAAAAGATTACCAGTTTATTATTTTCCTAATTTATCTTGATGTAATAAATATCAAATATTTATTGTCTTTTTTTTGGCCAACTTGTATATATATATATGTAAAAGATTTTATACGAGGGTAAATAGACAAAAATATTTTTTAAAATTTTTATTATTTTCTCGTTCTTTCATATTGTTTTACAAAAAGGTTATCTCAAATTAGGTAAATCCTCATAGGACATACTATGTAGTAGATACTTAATAACTTCTACCATTATTTTAAAGTGATTTTTTCACTAATTTATAATAATTTTAATAAAATTTAAGTAATTTTGATAAGTTGATAAAAAAAATATATTTGATATAATAGTACTTTGCATATAGTAATTTTATTTAAAATAAAATAATTAATTTTTTATATTATAACAACTAGGGAGTTATTGTTATAATAACACTATAATAAGGATGCTTTAGATATAAAATATATGATGAAACCCTCTTGTTAATTTTTTTAAAAATATTCTTTTGATGATTTATATAATTTGAGAGGTAATAAAAATTAAAAGGACATCCTTTTTTATTGGAGCTATCAAAAGGGCGTCCCTTTTTCATATTATTGCAATCAACCTCTGATCAAGATTGACTAAATTGATCAAGCTCGAGTTGACTCGAGTTGGATTTCGATATCTGATTAATATATTAATTGGATGCCAAATAAGTAAAAGTTAATCAGATACTTGACAATCAATTAGTATATTAGTTGGTTGAGTGAGAAGTTCAAGTGAGTCAATGGTTGATCGGGCACTTAGCAGTCAGAAGTTCAACAGGGAGTTGGTAAGAGGAAAGTCCAAGTGGTTCACAGTTGATCGAATACTTGGCGATTGGAAGTCCAATATAGTATTGGCATGAGGCGTGAAGTCTCGGCAGATCAAGATTAATCGGATGCTAAGCAATGATGAAGTCCCAACAGATTAAAGTTGATTGGATGTTGGGCAAAGGAAATCTTAATTAGTTAAGGCCAATCGGATACTATGCAAAGTGAGAATTCAATTTTGGCAATGCTAAAATTGGTGTATCAATTGATTGATGGACGTCAAATCCTGAAAATAAGGTTTGCTATAATAACTATGAGCAATAATTTGCTACAGTAACTATGAACAATAATTTGCTATATTGACAGCCGATTGATAAGTTTGATCGTAGACTATTCATGTTACTATAGCAAACATAGTGTTGAAAAATTAATTTGATCGTAATCAATTGGCTGATGGGTTTGATTAGTTGACTGATAGCACTGTAGCAACGAACAAAAGTAAATCAATTCGACTGATGACATTAGTCGACGGATTATACTAGTGGACTAATAGTGGTCAAACTGCGTAGAACGAGTCGTTCTACAGTTTAAAAGGTTGAATTTAACATGTCAGTCGATTGATGGGTTTGTTCATGTATTATAGCAAACAGAGAGTTAAAAATTAATTTGATCATAATTAATTAGCTAATGGGTTTGATCAATCGATTGATAGTACTGTAGTAATAAACAAAAGCAAATCGATTTGACTGATAGCATCAATCGACTGATTATGTATACCAGTCGATTGATAGTGGTTAAATTGTATGACATTCAACTGGTGGAAGTTGTCACTTGATTAGTAGGCGGAAATCAGCCCGAGCAACAGCTTATAAAAGAGGGTTTCAAAATGTTTTGAACTAACTAATTCTTGATGTAGGATCGTAGATGCGCTAGAGGGGGGTGAATAACACTATCTTTTTAGTGTTTTTTCTGGTTTTTCAAACGTGTCGATTATGCTCGTAAATCAAAGTCATTGCAGCGGAAATAATGAAAGCGATAATAAGGACAAGCACAAGAATACACTTTGTTTTTTATTTAGTTCACAGCCACTGGCTGCTACTCTAAGGCCCAAGATCCTTGATCGTTTACGTACGAGCAATTCACTATGTGACTCTTTCCTTACGGAGAAGAGTTGTAACGATTACAAAATAATATTATGATAAAACTTTATAGTAAAATTAAAGCATACAAGAACTTAAATCGTTACCACAATCAGAGAGGTAGATAAAACTTTTACGGCGCGACTCCGACGTTACAACGGCTGCTAGGGTGTTCCTTCTCACTCAGGGTGCCGTCGACTCTCTATTGAGAACTCTTAAAATGATACCTCGAACCCTCTATTCGATATGCTTTTATAAGGCCTTCTAGTCGTCTGGATTCCCATTGCAAGCGACTCCACGCAGACCGCCGATCCGCCATCTTCGTAGTTGACTCGGCAATTTTAGTCACCTGAATTCTCCTTCCAGTTGACTCTATGCTGACGTGGAGGATCTGGATGAACTTTGACTTCCGCTGCGATTATCCGAACCCGAGTCTCCTGGATTCAACCTTCCAGGAGCCTGGACCGTCCGGTCAATTGGATTCCTAATAAAGTCGCCCGGAGTTGAAATTCTCACCTCTCCAATCTGCATTACAAGTTAGTCCAAAATCCAAAGTAGCAGATTGGTTTAACAGTTCTTTAAACTGTTGATTGGTCTTAACTTCATGTTTTCAATAAAACTTTGGGTTAGACCGACACTTACAGTTCCACTTCGGAAACGCGTCCTTACCCACTCCACTCGGAAGAATTTACCTGACTTGCCTCCGGACTTGTTGGACTTTCCGCTTAACAATGGTCCTCGGCCCCTAGGATTTGCTGCTAGGCTATCGGTCCTCCTGACTGCCTAGACTTTCACCAAGCCTTGGTCCTCCTTACTTGCCTGGATTTCTGCCATGCTTTTCGGTCCTCCAGACCTGCCTGAACTTACACCTAGTGTACTTGACCTTGTTAAGACTTTTACCTGATCTTCCAAATCAGAACTTACCTTTGCCTAGCCATAACTAGGACTTATTTTGCCTAGCCTCAACTAGGACTTTCCTGTGCTCCCTGCACACTAGATCAACTTGTTAGTCCATAACACACACTTAACTTGAACCTCATTCTATCATCAAAATCAAGGTTCGATCATCTAGTGCTCCCCACACCAACAATCTCTCTCTTTTTAATTATGGCAACTCGAGTTTCAAGTTAAGAAAATAACTTTATAATAGATAAGAAGTTAAGTTCAACTTTTAACTCATGAAAAAATATTTCATGCAAATAATATACAAATGCAACATGAATGTTCAAATATTAACTTCCTTTGCTTTCAGGACTCCCCCTGAATTTATACTCATTTAAAAATAAGCAGAGTTTTGAAAAAAAATATTTTTAGTTCTTTCCCCCTGAACTTGACATGGTTAATTTTGATCCAGCTCTAAGGATGAGTCTGAATCTAAGTCGCGCTTCTTAGCTTGCAGAGAAATATTGTTGTTTGGTAGTTCTATGTCTTTAAACCCTACACATCAAGATTCATGTAATTCTAAGGTCAAAAATAATCTTCTATGTACATATATACCGCTAAGTTCTTCGAGATGTAATATGAGTCTACTATTGAAGACCATTCTTGGGTTCTTGGAAATACATTCAATGCATATCTAAGAGTATCTCGATTTGTCACAATTTCTTCGAGGTTGTTGAGGCAGGTGATTATCTTTTTAATCTTCATGTGTAGTTGCGCCACCTTTTCTCCCTTTTATAATCGGAGATGAGTTAGTTGATTCCTCAGCAAGTCCCTTTTAGCTAGCTTTATTTTTGAGATCCCTTCATAAAGTTCTAGGAACTTTTCCCAGAGGTCTTTAATTTCGCCGAGTTATAGTGGCCTATCCGGTTGAGTTCCTATACAGATAAAATATTTAGGAGATGGAACTCTGCCTTACCATTGACTGTAAACTCGTCTAGTTGCTTCTTGGTCCATCGCAATTCATCGAGTTCTTCTCCATTCTCATTCCTGGGTACTTTGAAACCATTTTTAATACATAGCATTATTTCAAAATCAGTTTTGAAAAATACCTCCATTTTCTCTTCCAAATGGTGAATTCACTCTCGAACTTTGGTGGGTGGATGTTTGCTTCGGCCATTCCTCCCTATCTAGTTGCTTAGTTAGCGGTTAGTCCTTCTAAGCGGTTTGGCTCTGATACCAACTGTTGGTGCAATGGAAGCTTTTCTTGGATTGCTAGAGAAGAGGAGTGAATAGTGACCTACAAATATAATTAACTCTTTCTCTTGCTAATGGTTTAGCAAGGACACACTAATTAAAATATAAATGCAACACAAGCTAAAATATGAGGCAAGGGATTACTCGGTTACAACCCACGGGTTGTTAGTCCAAGACTATGAAAGCTCCAATCAAGAGTCTCCTCGTCAAAATGATCCGGTGGTAAAAAAAAACTTCATACAATGGTTGAGTTCAAAGCTATTAAAACAAACTGAACGAAATAAATAATTCGAGTGTGTATTTTCTTTTTTGAGCTTCAATCTATTTATAGCATTCACCTCAATCTGACCGTTGTATTGGTGTGGTATTTTCGGGCGCTTGAAAGCCTTTCGGGCGCCTGGATTCATTGATCCCAATCCGATCTGTCAACAGTTCGCCAACGGATCTGCATGACTCCTCGCATTCAAGTGCCTAGAACATCTCCGGGCGCTTGGATTCCATTGAGGTGTACTTCATCCTCAACCGCTTCAGCAACGACTCGCGCTGACTTGGCTTGGGGTTATCCGACCCGGAATGGATCTAGACACCTAGACTCTGGGTGCTCAGAATGGATCCGAGCGCTTGGACGTCGGGGTTCCCGGAGTGGATCCGGGCACCTAGAATGGTCAACTTTGTGTTACCATTTTCCTCCTCCATTCTTTATTCTGGCTTGGTCACCTTGTGCAGTCTTCCTCCCAACTTCTCGTCCATTGGATGCACTGAGCCCTTCTGGCTCATTCTCGTGCGCCCTTCTCGCTATGCTGGAGTACTCTTCCGCAACTCCTCGTACCTCGAATGCACTGAGTCCATAATCCTTCTCAATCGCTTGCATTTTCTGCCAAGGTTCGCTATATGGATATCACGTGTGATCTCCTAAGTCCCTGTACACTTAGACACACATGTCAAATACCACAGGATCTAATTTTAGACTTATTTGACCACACATCAAAACTCCACTGGTGTGCTAACAAATACACACTATTTGACAACACAGATAAGTACATGAGACTCCACTATGTCAATAAAATTCAATTTAAGATGTTTAGACATGTGTAGGTGCATCTGTCGATTTCGTCTCAAAAGTGGCTGATAGACCTAGAGTTGTCCAAATGACTCCAAACAAAGTCTTGTGTACTCTGCTAGGTCTCCTGAGTACACTCATGTCATCACACACACGAACGATACACTCTATCAAACTTAGATATTTTTTAAACTTGTTTATGGCATGAGTGATGAGGTCGAAGACTCATTATAAATTGTAAGATGCTTATGCTCAATATCTGACAATATAAATGAGTTCATGGAACTCCCCTACTTCCAAAAAAATTTTATTGTTGATTTTTACAATGTCCTAGGTTTGTTAGCTGGTTTCATTATAAAAGTGACTGATGCACCTACATACCTCCAAATGATCTCAAACAAAGTCTTATGTGTTTGTCTTGATCTCCTCAGTACACCCATGTCGTCAAACATAACCATGATACAGTGTATTGAGTTCATTTTTTCCCGTACACATTTCTGGCATGATAAATGAGCTTGGTGGTTTATTATAATTTGTAAGATGATGATACACACTATTTGACAATACAAATGAGTTCATGGAGCTTCACTATGTCAGTAAAACTTCAATTTAAGATGTTTGGACATGTATAGGCCTATTAGTCGATTTCATCATAAAATTGGCTGATGCACCTATAGAACTCCGAATAACATGAAAGCAGGATCAATGTCCTTGTTTAGTTCTCCCAAATATATCAATGGCCTTAACCATCAATGTGATACACAATTCTGAAAGCAAAGTTGTTTTTTTTCAAAATCAACACCAATTACACATTCCTTAATATGTAAAATTCAATATCATTATACACATGTACTTGTCTGATACAATCTCTTTAATAATTTATTACCAACATATATTAAGATACAAATATTTTCATAAATAAGTACAAGATCATTTTCTAACATACCAAATATCAATTTTGATCATACCTACTCCAATATCTAAACAACACCAATAATCTAATAAAAACAACTAGCATACTATAAACAACATCAATTTACACATGTCGATCAATTAGAACACAACAACAATAACAGTTTTATTGAATTCTACAATAACAACAACAAAAAGAAGAGCTCAATAATTTAGACAAAATAATAGTTAGCAATAAACCACAATCTCAATTATGTAGACAACAATAACCACAATAACAATATGATAATAATGAGATTTTATACAATATTTGCCACATCAAATAGCAATTTACACCAATAACATTAACAAAATGTACTAACACTAACTTAGACTAAAATAGTTCCATACTAAATAGTATAAGAAATATCTTTTTACAACATAAACATACTACATCATTTGATATTCAATAGATACTTCTTTAGCAAGTCTGCCCCGCATTTGATATTCAAGAGATACAAGCATACTAAACATTGTCATTAACGAGATTGATGATTCACTCATTCTAGTTCGAATCTACTAAACTTGCCCTTTAGGATTGAGACTGCAACCTATACTCTAATTGCATAAATGTCCTTTTGCGTGAAATTCATCTTCATATCATACAAAAATGTCGACAATAGTGCATTACCAAGAAGGCACAATCATTGTTGCAATTTCAAAAATTTCAACAACTTAGTTAAATGGTAATATAAATTGTGTAATTTTTAATGTAGTAAATTTACTTACGACATTATTTGTTGGAGACAATCCACTTTAGTAGAAGTCCAATCATCAAATGTTAGATAATCATATAGACCATCGTGCATTTCTCTTACTTTATCGTTGAAATTTTTTCCTAATCTAGATACCTGTCACACACAATTGAATGATAATAATTATTAAAATATAATTATGTGTCATAGTGCAATAAGAATATTTTAAAGAATAATTACTAACCAACTCTGTAAATTAGTTATCATATTTTTTATTGTAGGACATCGAATTATAATGGTAGAATATTTTCGTGTCAGCGTTCATGACCAATAAATGATAATAAGCACCATTAGTCATATTCATTGGTATAAAAATATAACTAACTTTACGATCAACCGAATTTGTTTTGATAATGTGTAACACGTGTGATGACTGTAAAATTCAAGATATTTTCATACTTAGTGTAATAATATCTCAAACAAATTAATAAGTTATCATATGAAATAGAATTTCTATTTCAAATTTGGTTGAGCAATAAATGGATTTCTAGTATGACCTATGCGTAATAGTCTTCCTCCCATACAAAGTCATAAATAGGTCATCGCAACTTCTAAAGTACTGATATGAGATAGGTCACATCTGCTTCTCATTTTTCCTTTTTAGCTTCTTTAAATTTACTTTTAAGATACTGTAAATAAGAATAACTCAATATATTTAATGCCTACAAAACAAGCTCATATAAATAGGATTGCAATTAATATTTAAGAATTACTACATAATTCTTTACTTACTTTAATAGCATCCAACCTCATTGGGTTGAGTGTCATGCCCTTTCCTTGTATTTTTTTCGGTCTCCTCTTCTTCATCAATCTCGTTGGTGATTAATATAGTATTGTATTCTTGCATTTCAAAATTTTACTCTTATTTTTGAGATTTTTTACCCGGGGGGGGGGGGGGGGGGGGCCCCGCGGCCCACCCGCAAGCAAAGAGAAAAAAACAAAAAAAAAGACAAAAAAAAGAAGGAAAAAAA
>JAOBBC010000017.1:4943852-4963662 GCA_025388495.1 Curcuma longa
ACTTTTTGGGTAGAGTCCAAGAGCAACACCATGAGGGCTTAGGCCCAAAGTGGATAATATCATGTCATTGTAGAGATATGAACATCCTTTTAAACCCAACAAATAATTTATTCAAATCATGTACAATTTGTAAATCATTAAATAAATTATTATAAATTTAATTTGAAAAAATTATTGAATATATTTGAAGTTATCTCGAATTTAATAATTTTAAATATGAAATATTGACGAGGGATTGATAACTTTAAAATGCATTTTTATTAAAAAGTAATTAATATATTAATATATTCTCTTTTTATTTAATCTAAATGGAAAAGTATATAGAGAGATTTTTGGACCAAAGTAAATAATAGGGTAATGAAGTATGAGGATTTTTTTATTGAGATATCAAAGTAGATCTAACAAAATCTTATTCATACTCCAATAAAATAATATATATATATATATATATATATATATATATAGATATATATATATAAAATCAGAATTAATATTATGGTTTTAATTTTGAAACTATATTGTACTGTTGGTTTTCAAAACTAGCACCACAGTTGATTTCCTCCAATTCGATTAAAATTTTAATTTATTTGATTTAACTGAATTAAAAATTTTAAAATCTAAATCAAATTATCTAAAATAATTATTTAAAAAAATAAAATTCTAAAATAATTAAAATAATTTTTAATTTGATAGTTTAATTTGATTAATTCAGTTTAATTAAACTTCTGCTCACCCCTAATAGAGGATATCTGAATCTGTATGAGGATGATGATGAATATCTAATTCTTTGATAAATATGAAAATAAGGATAAAAATTGAATACCCGATAAAGATGAATATGAATATAATAAATAAGAATAGGGATGAATGATATAGAATCCGACCCAACCCAAACTCATTATCTTCCCTGGCCCTTTACACATGCATTTCCAAAGTCAATAGAGCATTATATTTTTTGGAATTATCATACGGGCATTCCTTTTTGATTTTTTTTCAAAAGAATATTTTATTTCATTAGCAACCCATCTATAATTATCTAATTGTCCTTCATTATATTATTTTCCTTATTATCTTCAATCTAAATTTTGAATCGGTCGTACATATTATGACACTATAATTGTAGCAGTATGTTTTCGTAATTGCTATAATGCATATTTAACATGTTCAAAAATATTCACATTATAGTAATTACGATTGTACGACGGTTAAAATAAGAATTTAACTCTGTTTACATATTATTCATATTATAACAACTACGAAATCGTAATTGTTATAATATGGATTCGATTTACTTATTTAATATTTATATTATAATAATTATGAAATTGTAGTTGCCTAACCGTTATGAAAAAAATTAAAACGTTGTTTTTTACGCCCTTGTTTGTTTCTACGCAGTCCACGCGGTTGTGCACGTCTGCATGCTTACGGCTTCGTCTTCCATTTGTACTCATGCTTGAGTTTACATGTATTAGATTGTTAAAAAAGGCTAGTCTCTGTGTATCAACTATACTGATATTTTAGTGTCTATAGTGACATCAGAATTATATTTTACTGCAAGTAATTGTCATCTGCCGACTGCCGGATCAAGATGAGATCTCAAAATCCGACTAAGCTCAAACTAATTATAACTTGACCCAAGAGGATCAAATCGAGTATAACTTGGCCCACCTTGGTCTGTCTCACATTTAGTAAGTATAAAATAAGTAAAACTTTGTTGATTTTGATTCTTCTGAAGTAGTACATAAATAAAAGATAAAGCTGTCAAATGAATTAATTCATCAGAAATTCATCGTATAACAGCGAGTTAATATATCAATTTGGTGGGTTGAAAAATATTTAACCCATTCCAATCCAAGATAGATTGCGGATTAGACGAGTTAATCAATGAATCTATAAAAAAAAATAAAAAAAATTAAAAAATTTAAATTTAGATTATAGTTTAAATGGATTAAATTAAATTTTGTTGAATTATGATTTAGACAGGTTAAGCTCACTAGTTTATTGAATTTTCTACTTTAAAATAAACAATTTTAACCCGTGGACCAACCCAAGCTCACCATGGACCAATTCACGCAGGTCACGGGCCTAGGCGAGTCGGTCTATCTGAACCTACTTTAAAATAGATTGATAAAATTTCAACCCAATCAGTCTAAATTGTTTGACGAGGTATGCCAATCCGACGGACCCAACTCAAATTAATAACTATAATAGAAGTGAAAAAAAATATTAAAAATTTTGATATATAGTACATACCATATCGACATATATTGAACATATCGATAGTAATAGTATATCAAAAATTTCAATATGATATTATACTATAATAAACTTTTCGATATCGATATAGATCAATATGAGATTTAATATTGTTTAGTATTTCAATATATATCAAAATACCTAATAAATTCTCTTATAAATTACATATTTTTTTAATTAGAGTTGGAAAGTCTTATATTGATTTTTAGCCTTTAAATAATTAAATCAACGGGTCTAATCCAACAAGATGATTTATTTTCTAATCACTGGGCAATTGGACAAATATTTTTTTTTCTTTTATAATTTTGATATAGATGATATTGTACTGATATCCAAATTTTTGATATGAAAGATATAAAATTCATACCATATCGAAAATCTAGTATATTGAAATTTTAGTATATCAAATTTTAAGTATGGTATAAATATATAAATTTTTAATCAAAATTTTTGATATAGTATACAGTTTCATATGAAAAATTGGATATAGCGTATAGAACCAGTCCTATACACGGTTAGTTCACATGAAGACCCATCACAAATAATAAGATTTTTTTTACTAAATTTAAGCTATATAATATTCATACGAGTGTATTTTATCAAATTTGATATGAAAAATTCACGCTGCACCAAATTTAAAATATAATATTTAGATTATATCAAATATAAATTGAAATTATATAAATATTTAATATTTAATTAATAAATATTTTATAATTTACTTTTAGTTTTTTAATTATTTTTATATTTATTTATTTATTATTATTATTATTATATATATATATTTTGAAGTAACTCCGCCTACTGGCCTAAGCATTTGTCGTGTGCATGGGCCCCAGCACATGTCGAGTGGACCGTACAGATCAAGATCCAAACATGATCCGGCCCGCCGAATGGCCCAATTCATACAGGGCCCAGGCCCAATTCAGTGGACTGCTTTTTACTGGCCGGCGCCTGGCCTGTTGCCTCCCCTCCTTTCGCTTCCACCTCCTCCGTCCCTGATCCCAATCCAGCCGCGCAGCATCCTCCTCATTTGTGGCAAGAACAGTTTTAGCTGAATCTCCCTCATTTCTCATGTTCTTTTCGTTCTGACGCCTTCTCCAATCCCGTTCCAACCATCCGTGGTAAGCAACTTCGCGGCTCTTCTGTTCATTTTCCTCGCATCAGTTCATGTTGTGTTCTTGAGCATAAGCCTTTGTGAATCAATCTTGTTCACTCGTCAGTAATATAAAGATTCACTTCTGGGTAAAACATCTGCTATCGTAGATCAACAACCATGATTTCTTGATCTTTGGCGGCAACTGATTATACCTACGTGCTAAAATAAGTGATTGATTGTTAATAACTTATGTGATATGTAATGGTTTTCTTTCACCCTTAGGGCTATTTTTTTCTTCTCTTGTATTTAATCAGGATAGTTGAATTTATAGCGTATCTGCATCATACCTGCCACTTCACCCGTTTATATTTCCACATGATGAATGCATGCATAAAAGGTATATATATCCTTATTGAATAAGCAAACCATACTCTAAACTTATACATGAAATGATTAGCTCGATGTGTTCATATCTTTGAAATTTGAAGCTGATTAGATGATATAAAACATGGATTGTTGGATTTAACTGTGAGCTATGCAATTGTTAAGTGAAAGTAGTCTGGGTTAGGCATCTTTATGTATTTCCTGTTGCTTCTCTTAAATTTTGTTTAAATTTGAGAGTTTGATTATTAGTAACAACACATACCTTTTACAGTCTCAGACCTACTTCTGTTGCAATTAACTGCTGTTCGTTCCATAATGTTCAAATTCTATCCTAATAGCATAGGTAAATTTGTTTCGCAGGCTAGATGCAGCAATTTGATAATCATTGTGTACAGTGTGGGGGAATTTTTTTGTACATTGCAATGTCAATTTGCCTACATTGTAATGGGAAACCATTGAGTATGTGTTACTTTAAAGGTTTCAAAAAGCATAGCACGTGTAGGTAGTATATGGTTTACTTGCTGCATCTGCTGATTGCAGGCACATTTTTTGGTTGTTAGTTGCAAAGTACTAGAGGTTATATTGATTAAAATGCTTAAACATGGTTACCACATTGAAACCTTAGCTTACAAGTGTTCTGCAGTAAAAAATACTAATATTTTGATGTGAATGAATAACATCATAAAAATGATTTTTATTAACATCATAAAAATGAATTTTATTAACATCATAAAAAACCCTATGGCTAAGGTTTCTATGGTTCATCCCAAACTAGTTTGAAGGTGTTGGGATGTATTTGGTATGTGGGCTGCATATGCAGCATCACAAATGTCTTGCATATTGAAGCCTACCACATGTGTGACCACATATGCCATATGCGATGCAATACCTTGCTATATATGCCTAGATGTTCGCATATGTGTCCATTGAGGCCTCTTTTTAAAATGTTAGCTACTTTTATATCTCCTTCATCATGTATATATTTAAGAAAGGTTTACATTCCCTCCCACAGGTGTGATACAGTGGTAAAATACTTAGAGGAACGATAAGAAGACCAGAGTTTGAATCCCAAATGGGGCAAATATCCTGGAGGTCAACTTCTAAATGTGTATAAGTTGTTATTCAAATTTACTTGGTAGGCCAACCAGGTAGGAAGACCGTCTATCTCTAGGATTAATTGAGTGAAGCTTGAACATTTGGGTTGTCAAAAAAAAAGAGGAAAGGTTTGCATTCTTTTGTCTACCTAAAATTGTATCTAACTTCAGTTTAATGCTGAAAGTTATCGGAAGTTTTAAATTATAAAAAATAGATAACAATTGCTTAAAGTATCATCTGGACTAGTCAAATTTTCCTCAACAAATTCCAAAACCCAACTGTACTTGATCTACTAAATAGTAAAAAACCTTATTGAATGCCTCAAAGGAAATCGGAAATAGAGACTAATCTGTTTAGTTTAAATGTAGAACCCAGTTGATTCAATCAAATACTAGTGTTAGTAACAACCATATTTAATTGTGTAGTCTGGACTTGTGGTGTTCACTAAAGAGGCATGGGCAAATCTACATATACCTCAGTGGGTGCAATTGTACCCAATGAAATGAAGAAAATAAGGTCTTCTAATAGTTGCACTATAATACTATATAAACTATTTAAATGATTGAAGCCATTCTTCAATATTTATTGTTGTACTTGTTGGTGCATATATGGATTGAGAAGGTACTAGTGGTTTAAATTTTAATAAGTGTAATTATTAATACCATAGTTTTTAAATATTTCTAATTAGTTAATTTGTCTACACAATGATATTTATATACATCACATTTAATCAAGGTTTAAAATTTTGAAACGTGTTGAAGTTTTGGTTTATGATCGGAATAATACTATTTCGGTACCATATTGTGCCGTGCTGATATAGTTTTGGTACTTCTTTAAATATAAATATATTAATTAAAAATATTTTTATTAATATTTGATTATTATAGATACTTACTATTGCATTATATTTGAGATGTTGAAAGTTGAGTTTAAATTTTGATATTATCTCATAAAATATTTGATGCTTATTAAATAAAAATTGATTTAACATTAGTTAAAGTTCACCAAGTAGACATGACAGGATCAAGTAGATTTAAATTGAATTGAATTTAGTTTTATTTTGATCAATTTAAAATTTAAAATATAACTATATTTTTATATATAATAATTTAATTGATAGTAAAACCGTTAAGCGAGTCCCAAGCTCGGATGAAACAGGTTGAGGATTGCGTTAAGTTGCTAGCCAGCTTTAAACACAAGCAAATGATCTATGAATGGATCTGTCAAATTAATAATTTAATTCATAATAATATTTAAAAGTTAGAAATTATATTATATTTATTATTTTTATTTTTTCTAACACTTTGTTTCCTCCATCATAAAGAAGATTTATTTTTTTCTGTTTACCTTGTGGATAAATAAAGGGAAAAAATTAACCATTATTTAAGAGAGATTTTTTTTTTCCATCAATAGATAGAGGTAAAAAATTAATCATTATTAAAGAGGTGAAGAGGTTTTTTTTCCTCTCTGTTTACCCTCATGGACGGATGAAGGAGAAAAATAAATTAACAATGAAGAAGGAAAAAATTAACAGACTAAAGAGAAAAAAATCAAAAGAAAAAAGGGAAGGGATTTAAATTAAAGGTTAGAAATGAAAAATAATAAATAAATACATTTTTTAAAAATAAAAAAATAGAAATGAAAATATATAAATACATAAATTTATTTATTTTTTAAAAAAATCAGAGGTAGCCATGACCTCTCGAGGACGTTGTGAGGTCGTGACTTCATTCGTGACACCATTCCATCTGTGCCAACCGACACAACATTGTATTGAATCCATGCATTTAATTAACCATGTTTTCAAAAGAAAAAAATCGTTTACATATAATTTTATTAGCCTAGTTAAATGTTGTAAGCATGATTTTGTAAACTTCTCAGTAAAAGATTTCTTTGTTTTGTAAAATAAAAAAAATCTTAATTTTTTCTTAAAAAAATTCTTTTCCATATTTCTTTGTTTTGTAAACTTTTCTTAAATTTTCTATCTTAGTAAGTTAAATTTTTTATTATGATCGTTCTCCTCTATCATTTTTTGTAAGCTTTCCAAAGATTGGTTGACATTTCATTTAACTTTTTTGTAGTTCTATAATTGGGTAGAATGATTTGATAATTCAATATTTCATTATTATTGCATTTCATTTAAATCAATCACCAAAAAGTTTAATTAGTAAATGTTTTTAAAAATATTCATTTAGAAACTCAAAAAACATGATCTACCAAGAAGTTTTCCTAATATATGAATTCACACCAATCTAACTCTAAAATTTTATATTATATAATGTCAAGACAGGAGACTTTAAATTTCTAAGATAGTGCAGTAAAAAGAAAAAATATATGATGTAATTATAGTTTAATATTTAGATGACCATTATTTTCTTGGGTAATAGTTTTGCACCCATTGACCCTTGGGTCTTAGATCCACCACTGAAAGAGGCATGTCAAAAAATTAAGCTCTAAGTAAAGCAGGTAAATCCAAGTTCCAAAAGAAAGAAATTAATAGTTGATCTATATTTCTCTAGTACAATGATCTTAAAGATATTTACAATAAGTTTTAATTCAGTGAATTTCATTAAAGTTTTTAACTAGTGCAAATTGAAGCACATTAAAACTAATTTTAGATGTTCTTTAAGTTTATGTCTGCCAACTTACTAAGTTTGAGATTTTACCTAATGTCCACAATAATTAAACCAGATAATTTTTTGTTATTTCTTTTGCATGGGTGAGAGTGATGAATTTGTTGTGACCAATAGAACATTTTAAGTTGAAGGCTTGATACTGTTCTGCACTATACATGGTAGTCTTTTCCATGCATGTTAATTATTAGCTAATTTCTTACTCTAGCAATATGTGTCTAGGTTTTCTATTTTGTTAGTGTTTGTGATGGTATTTTTTTTCTTCAGAATCTTCAATGGATGTGTAAAACCATTTACAAGGGTGATCTTGGAAAAATAGTCTTCAAGACCTATCTAATTCAACTGGTATATTTCTGTATATAGATAAGGTAAGTCATTTAACTTTATGGTGTTGTGGATTTATCCTATTGCTTGCTCATTTCAGGATATGCATTTTCCACTTCTGGAATATCATATATTGCTTGTGGTGCATTCCATAAATGTGAAAATCCTAATGAACCCAAGATGTAGCTATAGGCTATAGCACTACAAAAACTCAAATTTGATGCAGAATTGTCTCGTCATTGTTTGTATCTGACAAGAGAAACACCAAAACTTGAGACTATACTTCTCATCCCATAAAAGTGAAACTAGGGAGAATTCTCTTACTTGTGATGTGTGCCATGGAACATGGGAAGCTATTGAAGATGAAGAAAGCAGTCCAACTTGCCACAACAAGTAGAAGGGCATTTGCATTCTAATATATCAATCACAAATGATTTGTACTTGAGGATCATGAGTGAAACAGATAGTTGTGTATACAAACGTAGGAAATTTCAGAAGTTTGATGATGTGTTTTTGTCTGAAGATGCTGTAGGAGGTAACTTTTTCCATTATAGTATTGATTGCATGGAAAATTCCTTATCGGTACAAAATGATGGACTACACTGGAATAAAATGAACTTTGCAGGTTCTGACAAGGCCATTGAGAAAGGAAACACTTATGACCGTCACCATTTGGAGGATCTAATTGGAACCCCTTATGTCAAGCAGATAAATCTTACTGCAGGTGAACTAATTGATTCAAATGATAGTCCTGGTAATGAAGCTACTGGAGAAAACAAAGTCCATGCTGAATTATCCATCACAAAATTTCAAAAGCATGATTTTTAATGTTAAAAATCTAATCACAGTTCATATTTTGTGAATAATGAAGTGGATAACTTTGAGTATTTTTCATCGCATGATATTGTTGCAGCATCGATGGGTGACTTCCATTCAACGAAGGAGCTGTGCATATTTGTTCTTAAAAGTCATGGATTGCTTGGAGTAACTTCTGAAAGTGTTTCCTGTGTTTCACTTGAGGACATAGATGTACTAACTTCCAAGTCTAATCTATTGTGCAAGCTATGCTGTCAATCTGGAAGTCCATCAGGAATGCTAATTTGTGACCTCTGTGAAGAAGCATTTCATATTAACTGTTTGAATCCTAAGATAAACAAGATACCAATAGATGAATGGAATTGTCAACCTTGTTTGAGAAGCAAACCAAATGTCAAATCTGGGAATTCATACAATTTGGTGGATGAATCGCCTGAGCAAGGATTAAGTATATCTCGTGGAGATTTGAGCTCTGTAGCATTTATATTGCAGGACGAATTGCCATATACAACTGGAGTTCAAATTGGTAAAGATTTTCAAGCAGAAGTTCCAGAGTGGTCTGGTCGAATACTAGAGTATGTCTTGTTAATACCTTGTTTATTTCTCAAAAGTATAAAAAAAAGAGCAGCCCAATGCACAAAGCTCCCGCCAATGCGGAATCTTGAGGAAGGATCTATTGTATGTAGCCTTACCCTGCTTTGCAAGAGGCTGTTTCCGAGATTCGAACCCGTGACTTTTAGGTCACACGGCAGTAACTTTACTGTTGCGCCAAAGATCCTTTCTTATTTCTCAAAAGTATCTAATTAGTTAATATATATGAAAAATGTCTTCATATTATTGGCTATTGAGTGTCCAACAATTTTGTGCAATGAACGTAGAACCACTAGAAGACTAGCACCCTTATCACGGACTCTGAATATATTATACTTGCAAACATTGTGTTTCCTTCTCTGTCTCACTGTGTATTTAGTGTTAACATACATGGGTATATCTCCTGGGCCCATTTGTAAAACTGTTCATCAGCATGAGCTTGACAGGCAAGGCAAAAAAGGCAGCATGTTTAGTAGTGCTCATTGACAACCATGTTTCACATGATACTTGATTTGAGGACTGAGTTATGATGTTGACGCTATCTTTCTCTAATTTCTTCACATTTTTGTCGTGGTTTCTGATTTCATGGTTAGTCAAATTATAAACTTTGCGGTGTGCATTGCATGAAGATGGTTCCTTACCCAGGTGAAAATAAGAAAGGATATGTTATGCCCTCATGAAACTACTTTTTGATAGTAAATCATTGGACATGTGAGATGGAATCTTAAAGAAGTGAGATAAGTTGCTCTTTTTTTGTACTATGACTAATAATATATCTACATGGAACAAACATTTTTACATAAAAAGCTTGTGAGTTTATTTTTTTATCTTCTATTAATCTTTGGCAATTTCCATCTAATGACTAAGAATGCCAATATCATAAAGGATAGGATAGTTCTCTAGTGTGACTTTTGTACTTGTATGATTGCTATTTGTAAAATTTCTATTTGAATGTTATTCTTTCTTGGGCAGCTGGGGTGTACAAAGTGCTCAATTTTGTTCCAGTATCTCTATTTAGGCAAATAGTACCTCAAAGTATAACTTTAGTGACAACACAATTTTTTTGAGAGTGCCCCATGATGGATAGGTGGCGTCATTAATTAGTATAAACTAACAAAATGCTAATATATGAGAACATCTGAGAACAATTAGGTGCAACTCTAATAAATGAAAAATAAAAAAACTCAGATAATATGTACATGTTGACGATAGATTCTATAGTTAGAAGTCTTGAATCAAAGTAAAAGTTCCAAGGGATAGAGGGAGACTATATGTATTAATATTTAATAGAGTAGGCTCATAATATTGGACAAGACCTAATAATTTTTATGTAAATGACCCTACTTGATTTGAAGTACCATTGACAGAGACAATACTTGGAAATAATATAACATTATGTAAACAAATGACATGGATTGAATCGTTTACCAAGTTAAATTATTTTACTAAATTTAATAATTTTTAGAAGTTTAATTAATTTTAGTTCATGTAAAATTATTTTTTAAGAAATGTATAATGGATTTTATATTATATACAGTGTTTTTGTTTATAAAAATGGCATGATCTGCTTATGATATGATTAATACATGACAACTTAAATTGTAACCCCTAGAATTGAGTGATAAGATCCATTTTAATCGATCCTAAATAAAGTAGATGAACATACTCAGTGACAACCCTAGATAATATACATCCTCACCCTTTCCTAAACAACTAATATAATTTTATGGTGCACGTGGTGGCGGCGGCGGCGGCGGCGGCGGCGATAGTAATGATGATGATGATGTTGACTGTAGACAATATGAGTAACTGCATGTGACATGTGTGGTTAGTCTTTACATGGTTAAAGAATTGCATCACTCTCTCTTAAATAGCTAATACTTTTCTAGAAGTCATGGTGTTGGACTTAGATATAACGTTATTGCAATCATAGCTCTTAGGTTGTGGTTCATGTTGGAACAGTCAATTTCTCTATTTCTCAATGAATTTTTGGTCCAATGAAGGCATATAGAAGATCACTTTAGTTAAATGATTTGACTAAAACAAGAATCACTTCATGTTTCTTGTGGGGGAAGGTAATGTATGGTGGAAACAAGGTGACGAAAAGATTTTCCATTAGCACTTTCGCTTTGTTTCCTCAGGAGGAAATAGAGGAATGGAAGGAAAAGAAAAGCTAAATAAATCCCTTGTTTTTCTCTAAATTGCTACCATTGGAGTTGGGTAGAAAATTTACTTGGCATGTGATAGAGCATGTTAGCTCTTTTTATTTCAAATCTATTTTTGATTTAAGTTTTTAAATACTTTTAATACTTCAAGTTTTCCACTGTCTTTGTTTCCTGCTAAGGAAACAATCAAATGATATTCTAAATCTTCTCTTCTGATTTTGACACTCAAACTTAGCATTTTACGCACCATTTTTGTGCCGACACAACATGACATGGGTGCAAATATGATATGAGTCTAAATAATTGAACTTGTCTATGAGAGTAAGAGAAAGAAGAAACAAATGAAGAAAACCTATTTGCGACTCATGTTGTGCGGGAGGAAGTGGATTTCAATGGTGTCATGCTCAAGGAGGGAGGATTGAGGAGAGTATGTAGTTTGACACTCGTGTGGCAGGGAGGTAGTCAGTGGGAGTGGCTCGAGTAAGGAGGAAAGGGAGCTTCTAGAGTAATCTTACCACCTGTTGAGATTTGATTGTTGCTGGAGAAAGAGGGATGTGAGAGAAATTGGGAGGAGAGAGAATAGAGGTTGAGAGAATAGGAAAGAGCAAGAGGGAATACTGAGGCTGTAGGAGGGAGGAGGCACTGTTGTCAATTGTCGGGATCATCACAACACTAATGATTGAAATATGAAGCAATACAGGTGAGCGAGACACAAAGATGAGGGTTGGGGTAGTCATGTTTAGGAGAGGAGAAAAAGAAATAAATACCTCAAAAATCTCTTGACTAACCCACACGATTAAACCTTCCTAAATTAAGAATGTACTTGATTTAACTCTAAACTGATCAAAATAAGTACAAATCGAGCTCAATTTTAAACCCACTCAACTCTACAAATAAGGCCTAAACCTTAAATAAACTTCAAATTGATCACCAAAAGCCAATAAGTTGGTTAAGTTCAGCTTAATTAACTGCCAAAATTTAAAATTGAAATACAATCTAGAAATTAAATAGTCAAAATTTGATATATAACAGAACTAGAGGTGGGTTACGCTTAATGGTTATCAAGGATATGGTAGAATTGTAAGGCTTATTAAATAAAACTTATATAAGTTAGGTTACATAACTTATTATATGTTACTATTTATACTATATAAATTCACATTTTAAAAGTTATATAAATTGACATATAAGTTATAAAATATATGCTTGATAATAACAATTACTATTTATTATATGTTATATTAGGTTATATAACTTTTAATATATATAACTTAATTTTTGGTAATATTTGATTAAATATTAATATTTAAAGTTTTAAGATTAGTGATGTTCTGCTATCCGTGTCTTAAGTTTGGACCTTTTTTGATGTGTCCATGTGTTATCATTTTGAGAAAATCATGTGTGATGTGTCTAAGACTTGTATCCTATATGAATATGGACTTCTTGAGTCTGAGTTACATAGCTTCCAAGAAAGCTAAAATTATGGAAATATTTTCCAATCCTTTACATATGAGCATTTTCCCTACCTTTTTTTCCACAATTTTTTTCCTTCCCTTGTGGAAACAGGGTATAAAGTGGGAGGAGAGATATGTACAACAACCTAGTCCATGTTCTGCTTGTGGGGCTATACTCATGTTTATCAGGTTTTTAGCTCAGGTCTTGGTATTTTCTCTTTGATGTGTAAGTGTGTTCACATTGGTTTACTTGTATCATGTAATCTATACTTTAAAGCTATAAGATATATCATATCATCCATAGTGAATTAAAGTCTTAGGCTTGCAGAGAATGACAATTAGAAAATAGAAACAAAAGATAAATTCTTTAGCACCAATTTTTCTTGTTTAATATCAGCACAGCTATCAAATCTTATTTCTGCTTGGGTCATTATTTCTACATGCATGTATGTAGTGAGGAATTCCATCCATTTGAGGAGCTTTCAGAAGTGGATTTTGCTGAATGTTCTAGTCTTACCGTAAGACTTGAGAAAATAATCTTTACTGTTAAACATTTGAGGTGCCTTCTATTCCCATTTTGACATATTTGCCTCACTATAGGCATCTAACTCCAACAAGCAACCAAAAACTGACTCTATGGGTAATTGGATCCAGTGCCGTGAGATTGTATGTAGTGGTGATGATGATGAGGAAACCATATGTGGAAAGTGGCGCAGGTAAGTCATCTTTTGTAATGTCCTATCCATTTCTATTATGTGTGTGTGTGTGTGTGTGTGTGTGTGTGTGTGTATTTCCTTTGACTATGCCAATATAATTGTTGATTGCAAATTGGAGTACAAATATAGTGATTGATGGCAAACCTTGACAAACATGGTGGGTTTCTATGAAACTTTAGTGTTTAATATTATGACTGAAGTTTAAATAGTTCAATGAAATCCTTATTGTGTTTGCAAATGGACTTGGAGAGAAGGGAGAGTCAGCCTTTGTGCAACACAATGTTGCACCTCTGTATGGGCATTTGGCTGTACAATCAATTGGACTTAAATCCTGTTTAGGTTCCTGACTTATGTCCTGGGAATTCTGATATTCTTCTTGGTATGATCTGCAGATCTAATACTTTGGTTGGTATTTCTATTTCCTTCCTATGTATTCTCTACTTATCTAAGGGGAGTAAGGTCTCTTTAACATTACACCGTACTCTAATTCCTAGCTGAAGGTTTAAATTAAGATTTCTTTTTGCTGTAGTGCTCATTGGGTCTTAATGTTCTTTAATGTCAACAAAATTTGTTGCATGATTTATGTCTACCCTGCTAGATATTCTATTCCATATGGACTTCAAAACTGTCTTTTAGACAGTGAGTGTAGTTCACCAGAATCTAGGAGTTGTAAGCAAATTCCTAACCCATATTATTCTCCCTTACTAAAGAGAACTCAACTTCAGCTTCAAGTGAGTTGTAATCATCTTTCTTAGCCTATCATTTTCAAGTATAAGAAATAATTGCGTTGCCAACTCTATTAAGCATTGTTTATTATTATTATTATCTATCTTTTGTTGTCCATTTCAAAGAGTGAGAATTTGTTCATTTCATTTCTCCATTTAGTTCTTGAGGAATTAAGCTTCAACTTTATTCTCTTTCTTTTTATTCATCCCTTCTAATGGACTAATCACGGGATGAGGCTGATGTTCAATGTAGTCATGGCCCATGGAAATGACAATAGTGAGAACGAATTTGCTTGAACCAAAAATGAACTATATGTCCTATGTTAAAGTCAACATGTAAGGCAGATTTAGAATGTCTCTTAGTAAAATCTTAGTAAAGTAGTTTATCCTCTAATTTAAAAATTGTATTAATGGTTGTATAAGTTAGTAATTTATATAAACATGCATTAGAATATTTTTTTCTCACAATATTACCAAATAAATTGGACATAGAGGCTCCTAAAGTAGTTATGAAATAATTCAAAGTTCATGAATGGAGTATGATAATCTATTGTTCACTAAATACTTAAGTTTATACTTTTTTTTCAGTGCCAAAATGTGTCTCTCGTATTGTCTCAATATAAAAGTCAAAGTATGGTGGCAAGTAGAGGACACCAAGGCAAACTTTCTAGATTGATGTGCTTTAGAGTCAAATAACTAAAAAATAGCACATATCTATACAAATCTTAGGTGGTTTACCAATTCTCAATGATTGTCTTGCATTGTTAATTCATTATGTTTGTTTTGTTTGGGTTTCTCTTTTACTTTCTCTGCTTAACATGTGAGTTACGATCCCTGAGCCTAAGTTTTAGAATCATGTCATTAGACGCATTTCTGGTGATCAAATGGTCAACTGAACAGTATATGTAATGTTTTATGTGCTATTTAACGCAACACTAACACAATAAGCAACTATTAAACCTAGGGATTGAAATTTCGAGCTGTATCACGCGATACAGGCTAAAATTTTCGTTTCGCCGACGGACCGACACCGGCACAACGGTTCTGGTCGGGAGACGCCTCTGGAGGCGTTGCTCGAGCGCGGCGACGCCTCCAGAGGCGCCACTCGGGCCCGGCGATGCCACTGGAGGCGTCGCGCGAGTCTGACGACGGCTCAATGCGAGGGCTGCACGCGACCAGGGGCGCAAGCAGTTACGATTTTGGAGTTTTTTAAACTTAAGGTTTAATTGAGATTTTAATAATCAATTTATAGCTATAGTTGGAGATAATTTGAATAAGCTTTATTAAAATTCATAAAATTATCTTATTATTTTTTAAAACTATTTTATTTTTTATTTTTAAATATTTAGATTAAATTTTTTATTTTAGTTAATATATTTTATATTTAAAAATATCGAAACTATATCGGCACGGTACGATACGGTACCGAAACTGTATCATTCCGGTTCGGGACCGAAACTTCAGCACGGCTCGATATTTTAAACCTTGATTGAACCTGAAAAACATATCCATTTAATTTTTTTGCATCATTACTTTCTCAGGAATGAATTTAAAATTTAGTAACAATATCTTCTGTGAATTTGTTGAAGAGCACCATTATTTCTGCTTCAAACTGATGACTGGGACTGTTCTTCTGCAATTCCCTGGGATCCAATTCATGCTGACTGTGCTGTTCCTCAGGTTAAAACTGCATCTAGTTAATGTTTTTCTTTTTACCTGAATTAATTTTTTGTAAGTAGAGTCAAATAAACCAATTTTATGCAGACAATGATCAGCAATGTTTATTTTTAGCAATGTGAAAGCTTGGTTTGAGATGTTCATGAATATTAGTTATGATATTTCTTTTTCAATTATATGATCTCATTACAGGGTCATGCTCCATCATAAGGTGCTTCTGGATTGATTCTTGACATTTATATATGTTGATATACCCTTTTATCCAACCACAAATAAGTTTCTCTTCTAGAATTAACCTTTTTAATAGTTTATAAATTACTTTTTTTTTGCATGCATCTACTTTTTTACATTAACTGCTGCATTTATTACACAATACTATAAGCATTAACCACGGATTTAAATCTTATGTTATGTTGGTCAGCACAACTGAGATTTTTCATTCTATTCTTGTACGAAGACATGAAACAATTGATGTCGGCCTGGAGGCTCCAAAGAAGAAGCAAGGGAGGGAGAGAGCGAGATTGAGAGTGAGAGAGAAGAAGATCACCTATTGACTGCTCGATCCACTCTAGTGTTACAAGAGAGATGATGAGAGAGAGCAGGTAGCGACGAAGTCCATGTTGTGAGAGAGCCATTGTATGTGCATGTGAGAGCTATCGACTCCGGTCGTAATTGAGATGACAATAGATTGTGGGCAGTGGCAAAGTCGGAATCACATGCGAGAGAGAGCGCCGTCGCACATGAGAGAGAGTGTCGTTGCATAAAAGAGAGTGAGGAATGTGCAATAGGTTTAGGGGAGACAAAAGTAAATTAGTATTTTATGCTAAAACTTGTTAATTGAATAAAAAATATGAACCTAAACTAAAATAAGTTTGTTTGGATCCTAAATTGATCAAATCGTTCAAATTAAATCCAATTTGAACCAACTCTACTAAACAATAACAAATGACTAAATGTTGAACCGTCCTAGAATTTTGGACTTTGGTATTTCGACATATGGTTCTAGTAGAGAATTGGACGGGGATAAAGTAAATGAAAAAGATGAATACAAGGAGGGCACAACTATTTCAATTCATTCTAAAATGGTATACTTTTGACATTGCAGACAAAAATTAAAAATATAAGAAACATTATTTCAATTCATCTTGATGCATTTGTGGCATGTCAAGGGGTGTCGAATGCTAACATAATATGATACATATCGACATAATTGACACAACAACACGTGATTGATTATCTATACTGAAGAGTATCAAAATGTAATTTATTAGGACGATACAATATGAAATTTTAAACCATAATTTATACACATGATATCATTTAAGTGCCTAGTGATTATAGAGAGATATTGCGTGCGTTGCCCTTAAACTTTGGCTCAAAAAAATGATTATAGAGAGATATTGCATGTTTTAGATCTAAACTTGCATATGGAAAGACTGGAAGGATGTCCTCTCATTATCTATACCTTGCTGTTGATGTTCCAACATCCCTCTTGCTATACCAATGATAGGAAAGCCAGATATTTTTTCTACTTTAATGTCAAGAATTTGGTGAAATCAAGGGGATGTTGAAGGCGACCAATCAATCTTATATGAAAGTTGCCAAACGTTGTAGGAACATTTTTAAGTGTAACATGTAATGGACTTATGGAAAAGAAAAGATGATTGGCCCATGGTGAACCCTTTAAAGGATCAACAACAATGCCTACAAGATTGATTTCTTCTAGAAGTGGTAGTTGTAGCACTTCGAATATCCAAGATGCCATTACTTATTGGAGAAATGATGGCAACTGATGGCGGAGGGGAGGATAAATGATGCAGTGAGAGGGGAGGACAAAGAACTAGTCAAATATTGACTTCTTACATTATTGACCAAATATCTTCTAAGGAAAATACAGTATCTAAACATAAATTTCCTAGCTTCCTTGTTCCAAGATTGATTTCTTCTAGAAGTGGTAGTTGTAGCACTTCAAATGTCCAAGATGTCATTACTTATCTGGAGAAATGATGGTAACTGAATAGATGGCGGAGGGGAGGATAAATGATGCAGTGAGAGGGGAGGACAAAGAACTAGTCAAATATTGACTTCTAACATTATTGACCTCTTCTAAGAAAAATACAGTATCTAATCATAAATTTCCTAGCTTCCTTGTTCCGTCTCTCAACCATTGCTTCTGAATCAGTCAACTACTATCGCCAATGCACAAGTTTCATTCCATCTAACTCCAATGCTGCTTTTGTAACTTGAATTAGTTAATTAGGATGGTATTAGTTGAGGGCTTTAATGTACTTTGATATACTTAAACTCCATCAATAGTGAAGAGGAGTTAATATGTGAGGCGGTCAAATCTTACATGGTATGAACCAAAGTTTTCAGCTTTCCTAGAGTTCTCTCTCCTAAATTTTACTCCCTAATTGCTTTGTTCATCCTCTAGTCTTCTGCCAACTCATTTATGCTCTTAGCTGCTTTCTCAATTATTGCTAGAGCATTAAAAATATATATTGATTCAATTTCTTCACTATTAGTCCATATTTAGCTAGTCGCAGCTGGCTTTTGTTATGCTGTATTCCATCCTTGTATTAATTAGTAAAAGGAAATGATGCTGACAAGGATTAGAGCATTTATAGATACCTTAGGTTGATGCAAATCAAGGTTTAAAATCTTGGATTGTACTCGAGTTTTGGCTTACTGGAATGATATGGTTTTGATACCGTACCGTATTGTGCCAATACAATTTTGGTATTTATTTATATAGATATATAACAATGTACATGTACAAGGAAATGGCAACAAACCATATATGTATATGCCTATATATATGTACCTGAGAGCAGTATTATGAAATGTTCTAAGCAAATCATTATGCATGAATTAAACAAACCATTCTAGTTTTTGCATCAGCTCCTCCAAGTTTCCACTTTTTAAAGTCTGAAATAAAAGCTTTCTGTCATCATTTGTTTTAAAATCAATTTTAATTGCTCTGTCTAGAAATTTATGAGATGTTATGCTGGGGAAATTTATTAAAAGAATGAATTTTCATAAAACTGAACAAATGTAAGAATACCATAGAAACAATGTATTAATTAGCTAGGAAATATTTTTGTTTTTTTTCAAAGAGCAGGTAAATGGAGTAACACCATCAAAAAATGTGATGGTCAGTCAGTTGGCAGATAGAATGCTAAATTCTACTTTTGTGTCAACTGACACGACTTGGTAATTTGCAAACAAAGGAAAAAACATTAATTTGAATATTGAATTTTAATTTGATTGACAATTGGTTTATTTTAGGTACCATGTAGTTTAATATATGAGGGGGAGCCTTGGCGCAATGGTAAAGTTGTTGCTGTGTGACCTAAAGGTCACGGGTTCGAATCTCGAAAACAGCCTCTTGCAAAGTAAGATAAGGCTACGTACAATAGACCTTTCCTTAGGACTCTGCATTGACGGGAACTTTATTCACTAGACTTCCCTTTTATGTTGTTTATTATGTGGGAATTTGGTTGGAGTATTTTTAATTTGATTCTAGTGTCATGAGAATCTTTTAATTTAGTAAAAGTTCATTGAGATTATGAGATTATTATATTCCCCAATCAGTGACAGTTCTTTCTTAGTTTAGAACAGTGGCATTTCTTCCTTAGTTTAGTTATTCCTGTGTCTATAAAACTATTGTGTCTCTATGTATCTTTTCAGTATTTGATTAGTAAAATACTCCACTTTCAATCTCTACGTGGTAGTTTATATATATATGTATGTGTATGTGTGTGTAAGATAGTTAGTCTTTGCTTTGTCAATTTCGTCCCTATTTGTCTTTGTAATTTGAGGCATAAATTTAGTGTTGCGTCACAAGCTTTTTATCACGATTAAATTCGTGTTTG
>JAOBBC010000017.1:5025605-5036668 GCA_025388495.1 Curcuma longa
CAATGATATTCATGCAGATTAACCTTTAATTCTAGTGTTTACGTATTGCTTTATTATGAATATTATTCTTTAATTTTTTTTCAAAAATTATTCAAATGGATACATCCATCTGTACTACACAGGACCAGCTAGTTGTGCCTCATAAGATAGGTAAACTAGTAGACATTCCATTGAATCAAAAAAACTTAGTGGGAATACACAGTCAAGCTTATATAGTATGATAGGAATGCCAATTTCTATCCGAAGCATATCGGCTGTTATAATACACCTCGCTATCAAATCTCTGAAATTAGACTCAATTCTGTAAGTGTTTGTCAAACATTATTAGGTAGTAGGTCATGAAAAGATATTGGAATAAGTCTTTGCATAAACAAATGGCAGTCATGACTCTTCATTCCAAATATTTTTTAACTTGTTCATATCCACATATTGGGTCATATTAGAGGCATACTTATCAGAGAATTTGATTTCTTTCAACCAACTACATAAAGTTGCTTACCTTCTTTGTCCAATGTATAACAAGCCTTTGAAAATTGATTTATTACTCCGATATAACTTAAGTCTGTTAATTAGTTCTTTTAATTCCTCATGTGATGTTATGGTGTCTTTAGTTCTTCCAAGAACATTCATCACAATATTGAAGGTATTACCGAAAAAATTTCTCGACATGCATCACATCTAAATTATATCAAATAAGTAAATACTTCTAATATAGCAACTTCTAGAAAATGTTTCTTTTCATCCAACCATACTTGCACAGTCTAACAATGTATTTATTTATCTCATCAGAATTAGGCTGAGATACTAGTAGGAATCCATAACTGTCTATTTAGTCAATGATTTATGCACTTGACTTGGTTGTTGATGAAGTTTTTTTTTACTACAACATTTGTTATGAAATTTTTCTTATTTCGTTTGAAAGGGTGTTCAACTAATAAAAATTTGAGGTGATTATCAAACCAAGATACCTTCCCACTACAAAGTAATAAAAATGCATCAGATTCTATCATGCAATATGGTCATGCTAACTTACCAACTGTGCTCCATCTCGACAACATTGAGTATGTTTAAAATCACTGATCATCCATAATAAGGCAGCATGCAAGGTAAAATTAGTTTTACTTGCAACATCATAAGTCTCCGATCCTACATTCTATAATTCATTCAACTCAGCAATCAGAGGTTGCAAGAAAATAAATATCTTCTCTTTCGGATTCATTAGACCTGGAATAAGCACAGTAAGAAATATGAATTCGTCTTTCATGCACATTCATGGTGGTAAGTTGTATGGTGTTAATATAGCTTGCAAAGATAAATATTGCTATCCTGACTAACCTAATTTCTTTATACTGTAGAAATTATCAGTCATTAGGTGATCAACAAGGAGCAACTTTGATATCAATTGACAAAAAGGAATCATAACATCGTTATGAGAAATAATGATCTGTCTTGATGTTCAATATTTGATAATTGAGAATGACCAGATGGAATGTCTTCCCATACTTCTCTTTCACTAGCCTTTAACATGCCATATAGTAGCTGAACTTCAGGTATTGGTATTTCATCGTGTTGTAAACTATTGATTGCATTGTATTCTCATTAAATAATGATTCCCCTAGAGTAGTGTATCAGATGAAGAAGCAACCAAAGTTTCAATTGGATGAAACAAATAAGGCTCTCCGTGACAGTATCAGTTGTAGTAATTTAGAACAAAATCATTTCTACATATATATGCTTTCAAGGTATCCTCATCACGGAAAGTTATATTTCTACATTTGCAATGATTACAAGGATAATGTAACTCTGCACCATTCATGCATCCTAGATGACTCTTAGCAAAATTCGCAAACTCTTCAACTCCAACATAATATTCATCGCGGATAAATTCATTTTCTAATCTATGGTATATCTAAGGTTTATTCATATACATTGTAACCCTCTACAACAATAAATTTTCATGGAGATTGAACATATAAAATTAAGCATGTAGATAGTTTAAACTTATTCTTAAGCACTTAGACTTAATACTATCAATAGTATTTAAACTTAAACTAAATATTAAGTTTAAGTTTGAACCTTAATCTCATGGCCGACCAAGCCATCAACTACGAGGTCACGACTGACCAAGCTCATAGTTGCGACCTCACTATCAGACGAGACCTCATGAGCGACCGAGGTAGCTGCCGGACCAGAGCTCACGGCTACCCGAGCTACCGGCCGACCAAGCTATATAAAGTTTAATTAAAGCATTAGAACCAAGTTGTATTCAAACCACTAAAACATGATGTTTTTTTGACATGGTTAATGTTATCCTATTTATGTTCAATTTATTAGTCCAACAAATCATAGTTAATATTAACTCTATTGATGGTTAATAGGTAAATTTTCATTTTAAAAAATATCATGTTTATCATTCACTACTTGGCTTGTTCATATGTGTTTGTTATCACATCCTTTCTAAACTAATGCCATTAACACTCGTTGGCACTCAAACATGGTAGCAACTCATTTAAGCTAACTAGTGATACTTTGGCATGGAACATTATTTTGAAACTTCATTTATGATAGACTCCTATACAATATACTTAGTCTACTCAAGTGATATATATTATGAAATCCATCTTCAAAAAGTTTTGGTGACACAAACATCCAAGAAATAACAAAACAATTTAAACTTACTACTAAGTTGAACAAAAGCTTACTTGTGTGTCAAATGAAAACCTCAAAGTTTCAACTTGCCTTCTAAGTAGATTCTGAAGTCGAAACCAAAACTATCAACTCCAATTGCAACGGCCTCTTGTAGCACAAAAATATACAATCTCAAAAATCAAGATAAAATTTAAAACCTAAATAATGTGTAAATCCCATCCAGAAACCAAAACAATGGTTCCTCATGATCGACTTAGCTCACAGTCGACCAAGCTTGCGGTTAGGCAAGGGTCGAGCTCGCGGTGGGGCTCGAGCTCACCACTGAATCTATTCACGGCCAACCATGCTCACAAAGGCTTGCTATCTTCTCTTCGAGCCCGGGGCTAAGCTCATGGACAAGGTTGAGGTCAGGCCTTAGATAGTGGCCGACCAAGCTTGAAGTCAAGCCTCAGATCTCGATCCGACCAAGATCCCAATAGGACTAAGATCAAGCCTCAAATCTCGGTCGACCAAGCTCCTCGATAGGGCTGAGGTTGGGCCTCAAATCGTGGCCGATCAAGCTCCCGGACATGGCTGAGGCTAGGCCTCAGATTGCGACTAGCCAATCTTCGAGGCAGGGCTAAGATCGGACCTTAGATCATGGCCAACCAAACCATCATCCAAGCTCCCAAACGTGGTTGAGGTCGAGCCTCAGATCACAGCTGGCCAAGCTGTCAGCCATTAGGGCTAAGGTTGAGTCTCACCTTGCGACCAACGAGCTCGCCCTAGGCAGGGCCACTCCAAACAAAGAACCAAGCTCAATGCCGAAGACAGGGAAGGGAACGGGAGAGTAGAGGAGCATACTGGGGATCGCAAAGAAGGGGTGGGAACGGCAGAGCTTGGAGAGAAAAGGAACGTTGGAGCTCGAAGAGGAGAGGAACACCGGAGCTTGGAGAAGAGAGGAACATCGGAGATCACAAAGAAGGGAGGAATGTTGGGGAAGGAAGAGGTTCACTGTGGATGTGGGGGGGGGGGGGGCCAATTAGCCAGCCTAAAAATGCAAAAATAACAATGAAAGTTTAATTCCGTCTCTAAATTAATTAGGGAATTAAACTTCTATTGCTAATTCCATTGTTATTCCTATAGTGCACAATCCGATCAACTGTGCACTTACTTTGGGAACATTCACATTCGAGAACACCTTGAAAAAATCACACAAGACTCCACCATACACTCACATTGGTAATATGCTTGTTTAGGAACATCCCTAAAAGATCACACAGGACTGCAACCGTGCACTCATTTTAGTAACATTTCCATTCGAGAACATCCTTACAAAGATCACATATGACTTCAATGGTGCACTCACACTTAGTAGCATCCTTGTTCAAAAACATTCTTAGAAAGATCACACATGACTTCATCCTTGCGTTCATCTTGAGAACATCCCTACAATAAGGTACATGACAGTAGCATCCTTGATCAAGGACATCCTCAACATGCCACACTTGAGACACAATAACATCCCTGACCGAAAATATCCTCACCGAGCTAGACTACTTTGACTTACAGACCCAACCATTCTTAACAGTTGCGACTTCGACATAGACCTGCCAGCAACTACCATGGACAAACCACACTAGATGTGACTCATGGCGACTTTTGTGCGACATCAAGTGTACGATGACAAAGTCACGCCTCTGCTAGACCATGCGATCCCCTACGGACCCATCCTTCTGACAGATAGCAAGTGGATGTGGATCCATGCCGACCCACACTTCTGACAGTCCCAGGCGGACGTAACAACCAATGTGGACGTCCAAGTGTGACAGTACAAAAGGATGAATGATGTGAGTTGGAGGTAAGCTTTTCTCTCTACGAGACACACCAGCTCTTCATCTTTTATGTTGTTCATCTTTTATGCTCTTCCACTTTCTTCTTTCTCAGTCCAACGCTAACTTGACCATTGAAAGGGTCACATCAATCACACCAACGTTCGTTGACAAGTGTTGACACGTAGGCCTAGAAGACGCCCAAGTGCAGGGAAACAAGAGCTCTACTGAATTTAGATCCGTGGGGAAGGTGCGATCGAGCAATGGAGCAGTGCTAATCGACATCAACTTTGATTGTAATTTGCATACAGAAGTGCATGCACGCTTTAACTAGCAAATCGGCTATATAGCAATACTACCATTTAAAGTCTTGCTGCCTTACGTACATTCCATTTGTTCTACATATCAATTCTTTTCCTCGAGGTATTGCAAAACTACGGGACAAGGAATACAAAACTTCACTATGGAGTTGAATTAGAGAAGGGTTTTATAGTGCAACATAGTGAATAAAATATTGCAAGGTTTATTCTCTTCTGATCTAGTTGTGTTGTTGACCAACAAATACTTTTTGTTGCAAAATTCAAGTGCAGGTAATTCCCTATTCCCATCTGGTTTTTCATACATGTTAAACCCAAAGACTAGTTCTTTTTTTCTTTAACTACTTCAAGCATTTGTTAGTGGGAACATTTATGCTCAAGGAAGAAAATGTTAAAGATGCAGTTGTGGTGCTATTAGATCACTGTTGTATGTTAATAACATCTTTTTCATCTTAAAGGTTTTGCATAACCTTAAGATTTTTTTTCAGACTTTTAAGGAATCAATGGAAAACAAAGTAAAGCAACCAGAGGTATGCATAATGGATACTGAAATTAAATATATAGTCCTTGAGTGTGGTAGTCTTTGTGGACCGATCTGATACTTGAGAAGGAGGTAAATAACATTTTTTTTTCTCTTTTTCATTTTGATATCGTTCTTATCTACAGAGTTAATTAAGCAACATAAATAATAAAACGAGTATAAGAACGATAAGAGACACATCGATTTATTTGGTTTATAATCCCTCGAGATTGTTATGTCAGGCTATGTACAAAACATCATCCACTAGTACTTTTCCTTTCCAAACACCTTCCGATGGTGAAGAAATATCTTATAAGTTTGAGATAACAAATGCAAACATAAAATATTAATAAAAATAATAATAACAAGCAATAAGCACGTTATTAGATCTTTGGAAGCCCTAAGTGCACCGACACTATTCCTGTCGCTTCCTGGATCACCCAGGCTGACTCAATTGCTAGTTTGATCCTCTTTGACTCTAGATCAAGCTAAGTTTTTGACTTTCAATCACCTGGATCAGCCCTCCGATCACCTGAAACTTGCTCAAAACTCATCCATTGATCAAATAACTCATAATCAATCAAACCTAGAGTTTCCGATTGACCGAACATGTTCCGATCACCCGAACTAGTTCGAGTTGCCCAGACTTGGTCTGGTCTCTGGACACATTATGATCTTTTCGAACCTTGAGTCTTCGTCCAGTCTTCAACTTCATGCAAGTCAAAAATGCAAACATACAATATATACTAAACCTAGTGTCTAGTAACTTGATCTAGACCCGACCCGGGCTCATAATTGGGCAGTTGTTGACTCGGTTGTCGGGCTAGAACAGTAATCGATACGGTAGGGTGCTGGAACGGGTAAGGTTCACATGCCTGGTTAACCAGTGATTAATCACCTGTTCGGTGTTTTTTTTTTTATAATTGTTGTTATATGAAAAGTTGTTTAAAACAATTCCATAGTTAAAGACTCGAGCCCAAATCTTCTAGATACCAACTAAACTAAAACTTATTTACATTTTTATGTAGTAGTTAATTATTTATTAACTAATCAATAATTTTCTTTTACTATATTGCTTTTCTTAATAGTTGAGAAAAAAAGTAAATAATTTCTTTGAATTATGTAATAGTTCATTTATACTAGAAGGAAAGAGTAAAAATAATTTCAACCATTGGGAGAGGAGGTTTTTTTTAACGATTGAGATTATTTGATTTTTTATCAATAATTATAATTGAGTATCAGTTATTCTCCAAACTCTATAAATAAAGAGTTTATTCCTCATTTTCACACCATCTTCTCTACTCTCATCTCTCAATTTTGAAATGTTGATCATTTTCAACTTCAATTCTCCAATTATAAGTGTGTGGACTTTGATTCTCATATATCCTAAGGGATACATAAGCAACTTAAATAAGTACAATAAGTACAAGTTATTTTTTTATGAATTTACAATTTTAATTTTTTTTTAATACAATAATATTGAACCGTTGAAGGGGAGCCTTGGCGCAACGGTAAGGTTGCTGCCGTGTGGCCTAAAGGTCATGGGTTCAAATCCTGGAAACAGCCTCTTGCCAAAGGCAGGATAAGGCTGCGTACATTGGATTCCCTCCCCGGACCCCGCAAGGCGGGAGCCTCGTGCACCGGGCTGCCCTTTAATATTGAACCGTTATGAACCATGGCAAATCATGAATTGACGGTTCTGAACCATGAACCGTAATCATCTTGGATGGTTAAGGTTAAGGGTCGACCAACCAAGAACCGTCGAAGTAGTGGTTCTAAACCATTGAATTGTCGGTTCTAAACTGAGGTCGGGTCTAACTTGATTTATTGGGCTTTCACTTATGTGGAATTCACTCTTCCAAAACTTCTCACTTGTTTGGAGTTCACTCCTCCAAGACTACTCACTATCTAAGTTTTACTCCCTTAGAATTTTCTTTTTGCTCGGAGTTAACTCATCTAAGACTTCTCATTACCTAAGATTCACTTCCCTATGATTTTTCCGTTATCAAGGATTCAGTCACCCTTGATCTGCTTGAGTTTTTTTTCTTACCAGACATACAGTCAACTTTAACCTGTTTGGACTTTCCCTCATGCCTAAGTCAACCTTGACATGTTAGGACTTCTAATTTGATTGTCAAGCATAGATCACCCTTAACCTACTTGAATTTCTCACCAACTATCAATTGTCTAATCATCCTTAACCTTCTTATCCTTGACCTACTTGGACTTTACCACTCAAATATCCAGTCAATTTTGAATTGCATGAACTAAACACTAACTTGATCAACCTTGACTAAGTTTATTTGGCCAACCTTGACCAGACTCCCCATTAAATATATTGGTCAAACAAATATTAAAATTCTAATGGCTAAATTTCATCGGCAATCTTCTAATTTTTTATTATCATCTTGTTGGAAAAAAATTGCACAAATAACCTTTTTCAAAAAGTGATGAGTGATGTTGTGAAAGATTTTCAAACAAGTTATAAATATATATAGATGAGAAGTGATATCCTGTGCACTTTAAAACACGTGATTGTGCGCAACATTAGAATCGGAGTGTCTGGAAGAATTTCAGATGCCTAGAACAATAAATATATATATATTTTATGTTTGTTTTAAATTTTTTTGTGTTTAATACTATAACCCAACCCCTAAACTCTAAAGAAAAAAATCTTAAATGGCTTAATCGTAAGCCAAAAGAATAAATAAAAAATAATTTTTATTTCAAAATTTTTTTATGTTTAATACTATAAACCCAACTCCTAAATCCTAAAAGAAAATTCTTAAATGACTTAATCGTAAACTAAAAAAATAAATAAATAATAATAAAATATATTTACTGTTCCAGGAGTCTGAAATTTTTTCGAGCGCCCCAATTCTGATGTCGCACACAATCGCGTGTTATATATATTTGAATAATTAGCAAAATACCTATTCTCTAAATATATTTTTTTTACTTGAAATTTTATTTTATTTTTATTTTTATTTTTATTTTTGTTTTACCAAACAAACATAGAGGGAAACATGTCTCTAAAGAAGAGGAGAAAATTCCTCTTCGTTCCTCGTAAAGAAGATGAAAAAGATGAATCCTAAAGAACTAATAGTTACTAAAGATGTCACTAAAGGTAAAAATAGATGACCAACCAACCCTAATTAACAACCACCTGTGACTTAACTTTAATGAAATATATGATATTAATGGGTTGCTCTTCTTGCTAACATCAAAGAGCAAATCAAATTTTGTGCTTAACAAATTGTGGATGAAGGAAAAGAGATGAGTGATGTTGCCATTAACACAAGGGTAATGGAGATTAAATGAGAATGACCAAATGCAATATCACAAGGAGGAGATCTAGGAGGGTTGTTAGTAACTCAACTAATGCAAATGGTACTAAAGAGAAAAGAGAAACCTATGTCAAAGGAAACAACAATGATGATGACCTCTACACCAAGGTGAAGAAAGGAAAGGCATTGATAACCATGTGTGGGACTAATTAAGGTGTCTAGTGGAAGAGGATCCACTAGGGTTAGGATTAGTCGCGATGTAGTTTTAAAGTGCCTATGCAAGATGGCCATAGTTTTCACACTGGAACAAAACATAAATTTGATAGAGACAAAATGTATACAGATGGTGGAACAAACATAATTTTTATGAGAATAATAATGGTGATTTTAGCTTAACTATGAGTTAATGACTAATTAGCTTTGTACAAACTACAAAATATGTTTGTTTTTTTCATCTTTATTAGTTTCCTTTGATGCAATGATACCTTAGGTTTAAATAGTCAGGGTTTCAACTTTTGTAGATAGTACAAGGATTCATCTACTGTTAATGGTTATATATAGCTATTTACTTTAAGATTCTAACTTCCAATTATTTCGCCTTTATTCCTACTGTACATTTCTGTATATGTTTTTTGAATGGACGTATCCAACATTTGCCATGATGTAGTGCATGCTTTTATGGGTCACAAGCTTCTGTGTTCATTTCAATTTTGGATGCATGACTAGCCACAATGTGTTCTTGAATTCTCAACTTTGACAAGTAGGAGCTCATGTAGTAATTTTGGCTAATGTAGGCACAAAATCGACAAATTATGACACATTGATACATCAAATCTTAGGGAGGTTGTTACAAGTGATTCAACTAGAAAAAAAATTAGATGCACGGCTCATCACAATGGATTCTAGGGGCTCAATGATATGCTTGATTCTCAATTTTGTGCAATGGAAGCTCTCGTAGAAATTCTAGTTAAAACTGCTATGTGAGCTCAAAGTTATCAAATTGATAAATAGTAACACGCATCGACTCATCAAGTCTCGAAGAGTCGAATAGTATGTTTGTTTGTGAAATTAGAATACATTCGACTCATATAGTAGTTATGGACTAAAACTGTACTAGATCAATTTAAGAAAATATAATTCTAGACAAAAAATTGAAGTGCCTCAACTCTAAAAATTAGGGTTGGAGGATATGGCTCACCATAACTGGTTCAATGGTGCACTTAATTTTCAATTTTGAGCAGATGAAATTCTAATAGTAATTTTAACTAAAACTACTTTATAAATTCAACATCATCAAAATTGACAAATGATAACACACATCGACACATCAAGTATCTGAGAGTCGAGAGTCAAATGATGGGTTTGTTTGTGCATTTTTTGATAGAGAGGATCATAAAATGTGAGTAAATAAGGTCATAGGCATCTGACCCTCATAAGGACACCTCACGATTGCTCATGGTGGAAAGAGACAATCCAACACAATTCCATAAATTGCATGAGGTACGCTTTTGATCTTAATTCGAAAAGCGATCTCGTGTTGTGGGCACTAATGCATGACTGATGTTGTTGCTACGGCACACCGACGAATGTCGACGCCATTGAACTATTCCATGTGAACACTTCAAACACCATAAGCGGTAGTCATGTGTCCGTGGTGGCAACCACAAGCGACAATGGTCATGGTTTATCTTAGACTTCTTCATCTCTCTCTTCCTCCTTTTCATGAAGATGCTTCAAAGGGAATTTATGGTCCCCGAGACAATGGTGCCGCGGTAGGACATCTTAGATTATCACCCAGGCACCTGCAGTTCAATCTCCAACTACGACGTATTTACAGAAATTTTCCTCCAAATGAATAGTGCAATCAAAAGGATATTGGACGTCTGAACTGACCGCTGCGTGCACTTCTCGATTTATCCTGATGACCGATGGGAAACTTCCATAGGACCGGACCGATCACCCCAGAGATAGTCAATGGGGCTAACTGAGATTTATCATTTTTTTCAAAAGGAATTTATGACCCCACGAACATAACCGAGTCAGTTTTCAATGATAAATTTTATATAATAGAGCAAAATTTGAATCTCCATGAGTGCATGCCATTGGAAAATTAATTCTTCTCACTTAAAAGGCCATGCGATATCATGAACCTCCCTTCCACATGACTGAGACGGACAATGAATGAGGTGAGTGTTATCACATTTTTGTTTTCACAACAATTCGAAGGGAATTCATGAGATGGAAGTGGAGACAACCTCTTTACAAAAGAATAACCTTAATTAACCTCCCTTCTCTCCCAAAAAAGTTATTAGGTTTAGGACTATACAACCATCTCTCACATCATTTAACCATATATGATCACTCTTTATAGGTTAAGATTGGATTCAATTTATCCAACATAGTTTTTTAAAAATATTAAAATTAATTATTAATTAACAGCAACACAAAATTAAGGAAAAATTCTAACATGAGATTCTCA
>JAOBBC010000017.1:5131699-5147481 GCA_025388495.1 Curcuma longa
AGATGAAAGTGAAGAAACATCCACCTCAAGGATTGAGGGGGAGTATAAGCCATTGACATTGGAGCGAGAGTAACCCTCAATAGTTAGAGCCGATGAGGAAGACCGTGCCACCTCTATGAGTTTAGTGAGTCCAACACAAGAAGGTTAATAATTTCAATCAATAAAAGTAAAAATCATATCATATGTTTTGAGTGTAGGGAGAAGGGACACTATAAGAGTAAGTGTTCAAAATTATTAAAAAATAAGAAGGCTCTAGTGACACTCAAGGCAAAAATAAATAAAAGGAAGACAGGCCCTTAGTATGGAAGGCTAATGATGCGTGCCAACCATGTAAGCGCACAATCATCGCCAAGTAGTAAAATTATCATCTTCAAAGACGATGGAGTTAAGTACCAGTTTACAATGGAAAGTTATCCTGTATCAAAATTGCAAAAATTATTGTGAAAGCAAATGCACTAAGAAAACAGAATTGAAAGATGGGAAGAAAACTAGTTCTTTGAGACAATTCTAGTACTACAACTTAACTATGATAATCATTGACAATGTAGTTGGGAATCTCTCTTTTACCTCAATGTCAATCATGCTTGAAGGTAGTCTATCCTAAAGTACACGATGCTCCCTTTTGAGAATACACTGATGTATCTAGCCTAATGCGACCCCTACTTTCGTGGTAGTTGAACTAGGATAGACCATTTACGCCTTGTGATAGCCAATGGTATCCTTAAGAGAGTTTGAACTATTTTTGTGAATAATTCCTCAAGTTTAGTTATTATAGGTCCGAGATCGAAGTTCGCTTTTCAGTTCTTCCTCCTCACCCTAAGATCTATGTTATTGTTTGTTAAGACATATTATCATGTCATGTATACTGACAATTAAATCAAGAAATAACACATCATGCAGTAAAAGAAATGAATAGCAAACTAGAATTATCAATTCAATGTAGGGTTACTCATTATTCTTAGAATTTAGGAGACTATTCCATTACGATGGAGAAACAAGCCAAAGACATTATCAAAAATATTCTACAACTCAAAACAAAGAGAGGTGCAATAAGAATTCAGTTTGTAGATGTCGATGATGCTTTTGGATGATCTTCACGTTCTCCTTAATGGCCAAAATCTCTCGCTTCTTGGATTTCTTCGAAGATGGCTCTCTTTCGGGGTCTCCTATCATGAGAATCCTGCTATGAGTCTTCTCTTTCGAGAACCCCTTGACGCATTGAATCAGTGCCCTTGGTTAATTTTATAGACTCCAAAAATTATCAAAATATAATAGAATTTTCTTTTTTTTCCCACGAGACGCCATCAACAAACCCTAGCATTACACAGTCATGGTAGGCACCATGGCCTGGTCGTGGTAGGCACCACAACTTGGTCGTGGTGGGCTTTATGCTGCTTCTCACTAAATTCTCGAATGGAACATGACCATTGTAGGTGTCACGGCCTGACTGTGTTCCTTGCTGGTAGCTCTGATTGTCAAGTCTTCATCCATGGGTGATACATGACCGTGGCAGGTGCCACGGTCAGGCTGCTCAATTATCGCTCCAATGACTTTTCGTCTCCCGATAAGCACCAAAGCCAAGATATTTGCATCCTATCATCAAATATCACAAAAAGTAGTCATCTAAACTAAAAAGATAGAAATCAATACAAAAGATAGAAGTTAACCTAAATAATGTTCTTGTATGACATAAATGCATGCTAAATAGGAATGAAAATATATGCGTGATTCATACACATCAAATACCCTCAGACTTAAACTTTTACTTGTTCTCAAGTAAAATATACTGTTATAACTCATGTGTGTGAATAAAATATTATCATCCCTAGGGAATTCATCTAATTCTATTTAGTAGTTTTATTAATGAGCAAAGACATATGAATTATCTCACTATGACCTAACCTGAAAGTTCTCTGTGCATTGTGTAATGTGATTTGAATGTAAAGCATCTATTATCAATCCAAGTTATTTTATCATTCCATTGTGTTCCTAGAGTCTCCAGTGCAAGAGGCACTTACTTGCCACATGTAAGGATTATCCCTCCTAATACTTTGCATTATCCACATAAGGTCTCAAAGGAGCACTTGATGTCGATGTCAGCTAATAGATATTTCTCCAATAACCACTAAATTTCAAAGGGGTACCTAATCGATATTTTTTTAGTAACCATGAGGTCTTAAATGGGTACCTAATTGCTTACACTCATTATCAAAACATAATTTTCTTCAAATCTTTCAAAAACTATTTTTTTTTCTTTTTCCCTTTTCTTTTATGAGTTTTTTTGACTCCAGTGTTTCTCTAGTAATCAAAATATAGTGGGAGTCCCTAAAGAAACTAAGGTACTAGTCTAATATAATCAATAGTAATTATTCTCGAATATTTCAACTCTCGAAATCAAGATTTATGTGTAAGGAAGATACTAAACAAATAGGCCAACAATGAAATCCGACTCAACAGTGCTCATATCCTACTACTACAGATAGAAGAAAATAGATAATTAAGGTTATGAACTTACATTCATAAAAATATTAAGTTTAACATACTAATGTCATACTATAAGAAACAAACAAATAGATATATGATGGACATGGTAAACATGATAATGCGATAAAGAAAATAAAAAAAATGATGATTAAAGCAAAGCTAAAACTAAAGAAATAATAAAATTAACTAAATCTCCCTAGACTTGAAATATACATTGTCTTCAATGTATAAAAAGGAGTTAGTGACAAAGAAAATTTGCTAAGGAGGAGGGGAAGGGAAGTCACCTTGATAAAGGTACGTCGAAAGGCCTTTGTGCTCCATGGTTACGGTGCTCACCTAGCCTGGCCGTGGTGCATGCTGTGGATGTGCCCCCCCCCCCCCTCACTGAGTTAAGGACTGTAGGATAAATTTAGGGAGCGAGGGGGGGGGGGGGGGAGGGTGAATAGCACTTTGTCGTTTTTCACTTGTTTGGAAAACTCAAGTAAACTCGAAGTACGGAAAGCAGTGGAAATAAACAAATGAAACACTTTTATTTAACTTGATTCACAGTCACAGATTGCAACTCCAAGGCCCAAGATCCTTGATCATTTTCGACGGGCAATCCACTATTAAATTTTCCTCTTACGAGAAGGAGTTTTCATTTTGCAAAATATGTTAGGAACGATAAACCTTTACTGTCCTAATAACTTAAGTACAAAATTAAAAATACAAATGTTACTAATTAGGAAAATAAAAGGAGGCGTAGAAGTCAATGCAACTCCTAGACGTTATGACGATGTACTGGATGGGTTGTTCATGCGCAGACATTCGTCGTAGTAGCGTATGAATTGTATATTAGAAGTTCCCCTTACAACTGCTTATAAAGGTTGATCCGGGCACCTGGAAGTCCTTCCGAGCACCTCCACGTCATCCCGTCAATCCTCTTCCGATGCTGATTCGATATTTTTTGAGCGCTTGTATCCCTTCCAAGCGCTTAGATGCTGATGTGGAGGTTGTTGGATCAACTTTGACTCCACAATGCCTTATCTCAATCTGAGCACCTGGAGCCTTTTCGGACGCCTGGAGGCTGAGGTGTCCCGACCATTGGGACTTTGCCACCTCATCCGCATTGCTATCCTGATCGGTTGACTTTCGAGCGCTTGGATCCTTTCTTGTCGTCTGAATAGTCTAGTTGCCTGAATCCAGATAAGAGCATTCAAAACTCAAAATTTCAGTCCCTTCTTTCCTGCATCACAAGTTAGTCCAGAATAAAATATAAAAAAAGTGATAGTTTTGGAAAACTGTCTGGTATTGACTTTTAAGTTTCTAGTGAAATCCTAAGTCAAATTGATGCCTACTGTTCTCCTTCCCGAGAATGCATCCTCACCCACTCTACTCAAGAGAATTTATTTTTTGCCAACCCGATCCTCTAGACCTGTTGGACTTTTGCTCAGCCTTGATCCTCAGCTCCCAGGACTTCCACTACTAGATGTTTGGTCCTCCAAATCTACCTAGACTTTCCTGCCTGGTGCTCTGATCTGCCAAGACTTCCTACACAGTCCTCTAAACTAGGACTTTCTTGCCGAGTCCTCCAAAGCAAGTCTTCCTTACCCAGTCCTTTAGACCAGGACTTTCTTGCCCAGTCCTTAAACCAGGTCTTCCTTGCTTAGTCCTCCTAATTAAGACTTCCTTTGCCTAGCCACAACTAAGAATTTTCTGTGCTATCTGCACACTTAGTTCAACTCATTAGTCCACTTCAAAGACTTAACTTGAATTTTTTATCATTATCAAAACTCAGGTTTGATCATCTAGTGCTCTCTACACCCATAATCTCTCCCTTTTTGATTATGACAACCTGGGTTCCAAATTAAGTATAAATTTCTTTTAGAAAATAATTTCATAATAAATTCTAAGTAAAAAATATGACTCCTCCTTAACTCAAGATTCTCCCCTTGAAATTAAGTTATACTTAGAGAAAATTTTAAAAATAAAATTTTTCTCTCTTCCCCTGAACTTGATATGGTTCTCTTTACTTTATCAAGTGGTCAAAGAACCATCCAAGTCATACTTTGATTTTTAAAAATATTTTATAAAAGTTTTATTTTTCTTGGAAAAGACTAAGATTTATGAAGTTTTAAATATTTTCCAAGGAAATTTGAAATAAGTAAAAATCATTTTTCAAAAGATAATTTGAAAACTTTTGTAATTAAAAAAATTTACTTTGAATCTTTTGTAATTCAAAATATTTTAAATACTTGTAATTTAACTTGAACTTTCTATTCTCCTTTGACATAATAAAAAAAATGCTTGAAAAACTTGAAGCATTTTTGGAAAATTTCTCGAGGGGTTTTTTGAAAATTAACTTGAAAAAACATAAATACAATTTCACTTAAGCTAGAAGTTGGGTTTGAGTTCAAACATGTCATTTATATAATATATATATATAAATACTTAGATAAAAAAAATTTATCCTTTAGTCACATGTCTAACTTATTGGTATTAGTTGATTCTCAAAATATAACAGTTTTAATCAAGTTAGTCAAGTTAAGTGTATCATTCTAGATAGTCTTTTACTATGCAGGAACACTTAACCTAATCCATGTTTGTACTTATTTTTAGCCCATATTTATTTTGATGCATTGACATAAGCATCGAAAACCCAGATTTTTACCCTATGTATCTCACACCATTATAGGTTTCACAATACACAAGCAAGTTATATCTAGTGTGTTTTGTGAGATGTGGTTAGCCTCATTCTATAGATGCATGATCTCTACTAGGAGTGCCTTGGCTAAGTCCAAATTTTGTCTTTAATTTTAAAATAAAAAATTTAAAAGTATTTTTTTGAAATTAAGTTTTTTTCAAAAAAATGATAAGTAAAATTTTTTCTTGAAAATATAAGTAATAGTAGATTTGAAAATTATGAGTTTAAAAAAATTGTGATAGAAAAATAATTTTAAAAATTTGATCCTTAGTCTGCCAAGCACATTCCTAATTTAGCAAAATGATACAGTAAAATAAGATAAGATAAGTCAATGTACTAAATGAGAAATGAGTCAAAGTCAACACTATACTAACTAAAGTCAAAATACAACGCAATAGGAAAAAACTAGAACTAGTGAGGTCTACTAAGGAGGTGAAGGTGGGTGGCCTATGCCCCAAGATCTGAGCATGCCCGTCATCTCAGTATGCATAGCTTGACTCCGCTCCTCCAAACTCTCATACTGGCTAATCAAGCTCTCAAACTGGCTAGTTATAGTCTGTTGGTAGGTAGCAACTGATTCATGCAAACTGGTGACTAATTCTGATCACTCTTTACTCTAGAGTGATAGGAACTGAAGGTGGAAGAATCTAAAAGAGGTCTATTAGGTCAATGTCATCCTTCTCGTCTTCGGCTGCTTGCTCTGACTGAGGCTGGTTCCCCTATCTCCAGGACAAGATTTCATCCTCATCTATATGAACCCCAGCTAAGAAAAAGTTTCTAATGCCTAATATATTATACTCACTCACTAATTTGACCTCACCTGAGATGATGTCAAACCCAAAGGATGCTATGAGTGAGGTCAAAATGTGACAGTAGGGCATATGAACCTCCTGCTAGTAGTGACGCTAGATGAAAAAATGATGGTATGAAAAATATACAAACTAATATCTATGTATAATCTATGATGTAGTATATATAAAAGAAATATATGAAATGTCGCATCATCGCAACATCTCTAGTAGTTAGGGGTAGAATGCAAGTCACTAAGACTTTGTACAGAACATAGTCTTATACTTTGAGTTTGACTAATAGAAACTGGGTCACTGTAGGGACCCTCTCCTCTCTAAAAAAATATGAATGCATGACATCTAATGTAATGTGTTAGTAGAGATCACCAAAAGGTCCATCCTTAGGAGGGTAGCATAAAAATGAGCAAGATGAATGTCTAAGTCTTAAGTGCTCTCTAATGACGATGAGAGATAGGATCAAGTCTCTACCTCCAACTCAGGTGGAGTAAGTCAGATCGTCAATCTGAACTAGATTATTATACAGCTCGGCACACATACCTATGTTAATTGGGCTAGTACAATAAACTAGTCTCTCTAGGTCGTAATGCTCTACGACCTCTATGGAAGGTATGCATGAATGTAAAAAAAATATTCTACATAAATATCTAAAATGTGGGGATACAAATGTCAATGATGCAAATTTAATCCTAAGCTCCTTAGTGGAGAATTTAGAATCTGTGCTAGAGGTACTAGATGTCCCAACCTCAGTGGTCTTCCTTTTAATCCTAATGCGTAAATTAAGAGTTTAACTAAAGAAAATGACTTAATTGAACTTAAGGATAGTTTAGAGGCTTATCTAGGCATATCAGATCGAAAATTAGAGATTTGATGACCTAAAAAGCTTAACGACAGCACGAGTGAGCTTTTTGGAGGAAATTTTAGAGTGGCTACGAATTAGGTCTCGGGTGCCTATATAGATGTGATCCAGGTGCTTGGATTTTACGTGGTGAGGGGTGCCTGAATTTTTTCCAGATGTTTGGATTTCGAAAACCATGGGCGCCTACACAAAACTGTGGGTGATGTTTAGGAAGCAGTTCGGGGTGCTAAGATTTATATCCGGGTGCCCAAATTTTATTAAGTGGGACGTACAGGTTGGGTTAATTAAGATTTTTAAGTTTTAATTAATTTCCATCAATTAGATTAAGTTTTAATTAATTTAGTTTTAAGCTTTAATTAATTAAGTTTAAGTTAAAATTAATTTAGTTTAAGGTTAAAATTAATTTAGTTAAAGTTAAAATTAATTTAGTTTAGGTTAAGATTAAAGATTAATTAATTTGGTTAAGGTTTAATTAATTAAGTTAAATGCAAATTAATTAAGTTAAGTTTTAATTAATTATGTTAAGGTTTAATTAATTATGTTAAGGTTTAATTAATTAAGTTAAGGTATCTTAGTTTTAGCTCACCCCTTATTTAGATTATCAAACAGTTAATCCTATAGATTATGTGAGATGATTTTTCAATTTTATCTTATTTAGATGAAATGTGATTCTCTAAGACTTGATTAACTTTGAGTTAGATTCAAGTTTAACTATCAACTAATTAACTAATTAAGTATATATTTCAAGATTTAGCTTCCAGGCAGTGGCGAAGTACAGAGGCCTTCTTGAGTATCGGAACAATGACCACCTTATAAGATAAAGCTAATTCAAAAAATTATACACTTAGTTAATCTAAGGAAAGAACTTTGGTCTAACTAGTCAAGGGTTTGACAAGGTAGCTTCGTTTAGTTCTACTCAGCTAAGCAGACCAAGTAGAGTACTCCTTACCCCACTTGACTACCTAAACTGAGTTTCCCTAGTGTATTATCATCTCGCCCCACCCTAGTACTAGGTTGGGCAAGTATTAATCAAGTCTATATCTTTAACTAACCTAGGTTCAATCTAAATTCAAAAATAAAAAAAATAAAAACAAAAAGAATAAAATCAAACATGTCCTATCTAACTAGAATAGTTTTGAATTCCCCTAGATCATGACCCCTATTGGGTTTGATCAGATAATATATCTGATCCTTGGGGATCCAGTATTGGTTCAATCCAACTTGATTGATCAAGCTGGGATTGATCAAGCTGGACTTAGGAACCCATGTTTGGACTCGAGGTTTCTTGGTTCGATTCACTAATGACAAGTAAGATCTATGTCTGACTTTGTGTCCAAGCCTAGATCGGTTATACACAGTCCTTTGAGTTTCAAGTATCATATCAAGATTCTTGGAGCCCGATGTAAACTTTTTCAACGACCTTTTCAGATCACCAACCTAAAATTTCAATCTGGAATTTTCTTCCTCAAGTTGGACTTGAGTTGAAATTCCAGCCTGAACTTTTTTAGTTGACAAGCTGAGGTTAATTTTTTCCTCAAGGAGTGTTACCTCCTTTTAGAGAGAGTTAACCTAGATATTGGACTTTGTCAGTTTCTTAGACAAGCAATATATGTTTGAATATAATTTTTCTGTTAAAAAAATATTACTTACATTGTTGTTTGGATCTTCTGAACCGGATATGGATCCGTGGCTTGATTCTGACTCGGCTTCTGATTATGTGTCTGGTTCAGTCTCGATCTCAGCTATCTCCTCTCTTGCTGGTAGATCTAGAAAGCTCGTGTTTGCTTCCTCCTCTAAGTATTCTGACGAGGACTCAACCCAGGTAGCCTTCAGTGCCTTCTTCTTGGTTTTGCGCTTCTTCTTTTTATTAGGACACTCAGCCTTAAAGTGCCCCTTTTCATTGCAACTGTAATAAGTGATTTCGGCCTTATTAGTTGGGATCTTGTTTGATCCAACCTTCTGGATCACCTTCTTTATTTCAGATTTTCTGATTCCTCTTCTCTATTTGAACATCTTCCGAACTGGGTTGACTAGTTCGGTAGCAACCTCATCATTACTTTTGAAACCCTATAAGTCTTTAGATTCGATCTCAGTTTAATGTCGTGTCTTTTGGTCCTTGGTTTGTCCTGAAAAAAGAGTAATCTCTTTCTCGACTGGATTGGCATTAGTCTGTTCATGTAGTTTAAACTCAAAAAATAGTTCATCCAATTTAATCTTAGAAAGGTCCCTAGGTATAAGAGTCCCTAGACCTTATACCCATCAACCATTGATGCCCATAAAGTATTCCTAGGGAATGCTTTCAAAGCGTACATGATGACATCTTGATTCTCCACTAGTTGTCCTATGGCGTGGAGTCTATTGAGTAAGTCCTGAATTCGTGTGTGTAGCCCACTCACAGATTCACCTTCTAGCATTTTGATATTGTATAACTTGTTCAGGAGAAAGTCATGCTTGCTTACTTTTGTGTCAGACATTCCCTCATGAAGCTCAATGAATTTGTCCCATAAGTCCTTAGCACTTATAAAGGGACCAACCCAATTGAGCTCTTTTTAGGCAAGGCCACATTGAAGTGTCTGGGTTGCCTTAGCGTTAGCCTCGATCTTGCACTTTATAGCAGAGTCCCACTTCTCGCAAGGTTGTGGGATGTTATCGGCGTCTATTGAGAGTGTGAATCCAGTCTGGATCACAATCCATACCTTCACTTGTGTTTTGAGGTAGTACTCTATCCTCTCCTTCCAGTAGATAAAATCTTCTCTGAAAAATAGTAGGGGTTTGACGGTGTTGTAGTCTTCTTGATGGGCTATTTAACTTACACAAAAATAGATAAGAAAATATATACCAAGACTTGGTCTTAGATTAGCAGTGTGAGAAAAAATAAAAAAAATAGTGTGAAAAATTGAATTAGCTCGATTAGTGGTTGCACTAAATTTGAGCACCCTTCGCTCTGATACTATATGTAGGATCAAGCTAATGTGCTAGAGGGGGTAAATAGTGCTTTATCGCTTTTTCACTCGTTCGAAAAACTTAAGTATACTCAGAGTATGGAAAGTAGCAAAAATAAACAAATAGAGCACTTTTATTTACTTAGTTCACAGCCATAGACTGTTACTCTAAGGCCTACGATCCTTGATTATTTTCGATGGACAATCCACTATTAAACTACCCTCTTACAAGATTACAAAATATATTAGAAACGATACATATTTACCGTCCTAATAACTTAAGTACAAAAGCAAAACTACAAATGTTATCAACTAAGAAAATAAAAGTGAGGCATAGAAGTCAGTGTAGCTCCTCGGCATTATGACGATGTACTAGATGAGTTGTTCATGTGCAAGAAGTTATCGTAGTAGTGTATAAATTGTATACTAGGGTTTTCCCTTGCAGTTGCTTATAAAGACTGATCTCGACACTTGGAAGTCATTCTGAGTGCCTCCACCTCATCCCGTCAATCCGCTTCCGATGTTGACTCGACATCTTCTGGGTGCCTGTATCTCTTCCGAGCGCTTGGATACTAACATGGAGGTTGTTAGATTAACTTTGATTCTGCAATACCTTATCCCAATCCAGGCACCTCGAGCCTTTTTGAGCGCCTGAAGGCTGATGTGTCCTGACCACTGGGACTTTGCCACCTCATCCGCCTCGTTGGCCTAATCTGCTATCGTTTGAGTGCTTGGATCCCTTTCGGGCGCTTGGACCATCTGATCCCCTGGATTTAGATAAGGGTGCTTGAAACTTAAAGTTCTAGTCCCTCCTTTCTTGCATCACAAGTTAGTCTAGAATAAAACATAAACAGGAAAGTGACAGTTTTGGCAAACTTTCTGGTCTTGACATTTAGGTTTTCAGTGAAATCTTTAGTCAGACCGATGCCTATTATTTTCCTTCCTGAGAAATGCAACCTCACCCACTCCACTCGGGAGAATTTACCTTTTGCCAATCCAATCCTCCAGACTTGTTGGACTTTTGCTCAGCCTTGATTCTCAGCCCTCAGGACTTCCACGATAGATGTCTGGTCCTCCAAACCTGCCTAGACTTTCCTGCCTGGTGCTCTAATCTGCCAAGACTTCCTGCCCATCCCTCCAAACTAGGATTTTCTTACCCAATCCTCTATACTAACTGTTCCTTGCCTAGTCCTCCAGACCAAGACTTCATCTAATTCTCTAAACTAGGTCTTTTTTGCCCAGTCCTCCTGATCAGAACTTCCTTTACCTAGCCATAACTAGGACTTCCCTGTGCTACTTGCATAATTAGTTTAGCTCATTAGTTCACTTCATAAACTTCACTTGAACTCTTTGCCATTATTAAAACTCAGGTTTGATCATCTAGTGCTCCTTACACCAATAAGGACCACGACCGTGGTGGCTACCTTGGCCAAGTTGTAGTCCATTTTATTTTGATATGGTTACACCTATAATATAAATTGCAAACAAAGAAATAAAACTAAAAGAAATGTGAAAAACTTAAATGAAAAATAAATTTAGATTGCCCTCCAAGAAGCACTTATTTTAGGTTATATGCTTGACCCCTATTAATTTCAATCTAGAGCATATGGAATATATCTTAAACCTTTCTTGTATAGGAATAAGGTACATTCTAAATTTTCTATCACTATTTCTCGATTCTCAATTAAATATGCTCAACTTCAAAGGGTTGTCATATCTCTTAAACTTTTTTCATGCAGGAATAAGGTACTTCTTAACTTTGGTGACACCATCTCTTGGTCTGCTATCAAATATGCTTAATTTCAAAGGGTCATCAGGTGGATGTCCATGTGATTCCTCCTTCACCACCTATTGTAAACAATCCTCCCTACAACAAACATTCTCAACAAAAGGTTGATCGGTAGCTTTAGATAGATTAAATATAATTTTATCTTCACAAACCGTCAAAGAGAGTTTAACATCAATTATGACTCTACAAAAGGTTGATCGGTAGCTTTAGATAGATTAAATATAATTTTATCTTCACACCGTCAAAGAGAGTTTAACATCAATTATGACTCTGATGGTGGCTAAGGAGGGCTTTCCTAAAATAATGGGGATATGAGGATCCTCATTCATCTCCAATATAACAAAATTAACAGAAATAATAAAATTTATAACCTCTTCCTTTTTTATACCATCTTCATTCTCATTGCTCTCCTTAGGCCTCCTTAAAGTGATATCATTATAATTTTCAAAAGAATTGGTCTTGGGTTGACTTAAAGAGATTTATCTGGAGCCCTCGAAGAGGAATTATTAACCTGCAAAGTTTGAGATTCCAACATCACAGTATAGTTATCGAGCATACTTGCGGTCTTTTTAATTCCATCGCTTGTGACTTCATATTGTTGCTTAGACTCTGCCATTTGTTGCATAAACTCCTCGTGCTATTAGGTTTGAGTTGCGATGAAGTTCTCTAGAAAAATTTCCAAGTTGGATTTTGGCGCTTATTGAAATTCTAATGGTGGTCCATAGTTGTCTTCATCTTGATTATTCCTGTAAAAAATTTTAGAGGGGTTCTCTAACCAAGATTATAGGTATTTGAATATGGATCATTCTACAGTCACTAGTTGTAGTTGTAAATGCCATTTCATTATTCCACTTGTACTTCTTATGAAAGTACAAATACTATTAGGCAGTTAACATCTATATGATCTATTACACTACAAATCTCACAAAAATCATTAGCAAAATTCATAGAAATAGATTGATCAAACCTTCGAGTTAGAGCGTCCATCTTCACACACAAGAAAAGAAAAATAAAATGGAATGAAAAATAATAGTAAAAAAAAAATCTAGATTAACCAAATTGCAAATAAAACTAACATCAATTAAACATAGTCCCTGTCAACAGCATCAAAACTTAATGCATGCCAACTACAAGTGAACGATTATCGTCAAGTAGTAAAATTATCGTCCTCAGGGGCCGTGAAGTTGAGTATCGGTTTACATGCAATGGAAGGTTATCTAAACAAATTAAAATTGGGAGAATTATTATGAAAGAAAATGCACAAAGAAAATAGAATTGAAAGACGGGGAGAAACTCAGTTCTTTGAGACAAGTCAAGAACTTTGGTTTTACCATGACGATCATTGACAATTTAGTTGAGAATCTCTCTTTTACTTCAATGTCAATCATGCTTGAAGGTGGTCTATCCTAAGATACTTGATGACCCCTTTAGAGAATACACCGATGTATCTACTCTAATGCGCTTCCTACTTTCATGGTAGTCGAACTAGGATATATCCTATATGCTCTGTAATAGTCAATGGTACCCTCGAGACAGTTTGAACTATTTACACAAACAACCCCTTGAGTTTAGTTAATATAGGTCTGACACCAAAATTTGCCTTTCATTTCTTCCTCACCTTGAGATCTATGCTAACGTCTGTTATGACATATTAGCATGTTATGTATACTAACAACTAAATCAAGAAACAACACATCATATAATAAAAGAGACATGAATAGCAAATTACAATTGTCAATTGAATGTTGGACTACTCCATAATTCTAGAATTTAGGAGACTATTCCATCACAATAGAGAAACAAGTCAAAGACATTATCAAAAGCATTCTACAACTCAAAATAATGAAAGGTGCAAGAAGAACTCAATTTGTAGATGTTGATGACACTTTGAGATGATCTCCACGTGCTCCTTAGAGGCTAGAATCTCTCGCTCCTTTAATCTCTTCGAAGATTACTCTCTTTTGGGGTCTCCTGTCATGAAACTCCATGATGGGGCTTCTCTTTCAAGAACCCCTTGATGCTTTGCCCTTAGTTGTTTTTATAGACTCCAAAAATTATCAAACCATAATAGAATTTTCTTTTTTTTGTGAGGCGCCATCAATAAACCCTAGCATGGCACGACTGTGGTAGGCACTACAGCCTGTGCTACTTCTCATCAAATTTTCGAATGGAACATGGTTGTGGTATATCACAGCCTGGCTGTGTTCCTTGCTAGTAGCTCTAATTGCCAAGTCTTCATTCATGAGTGATACACGACCTTGGCAAGTGCCACGGTCAAGCCGTGTATCATGCTGAATTATTGCTCTAATGACTTTTTATCTTTAAACAAGCTCCAAAGTAAAGATCTTTACTTCATATCATCAAATATCACAAAGAGCAGTCATCCAAACTAAAAAGATAGAAAAATCAATGCAAAAGATAGAACTTAACTTTAATAATGCTCATGTATGAAAGTAAATAAATGCTAAATAGAAATGAAATTATATACATGATTCACACACATCAAGTAAGGAGCATATTGTGTGCTTCTCATTCAACCAACTAGGATACTACCAAAACCAATGCCCAAAGGAGAGGAACCCGAGTAAAGACTAGGGAGGAAGCTCAAATTTAGGAGGAACTTCTAAAATATCATTTTATAATGAAATGCCTTTATTTTATGATAAGAGGTATGTTAGAAATAATTTTATAATTTAAGTACTCATTATCATGAAAATAGGAAGAATGATAAACCTAAGGACAATTCTAGATTATACCATGGTAGAACTACCTTATCTAAGAATAGCAAGGTAGAGAGTAATCTAGGCAACAACCCAAAGAAGTTTAGACATATGCCTAGAAAGAAAAAGATCCAAGTTAGAAATGGAAAAAAAATCAAGAATTGATGATCTAGAGATGAAAAATCAAGTCTTGAGGTCAAGACTTATTAATTTGGAGAAGATCATTAGGAAAATGGAAAATGAGGTTAGTGGGTTAAAGAAATAAAATTTAGGATTAAATAAGCAAGAATTACCCAAGGACAAGAAAGGTTTGAGATACAAACTAAAGTCCAAGGAGAGTGTGTCATCATACTATAAAATTTCATATAACTATGGAGCCAATCCAAGTTTAGGAGTCGAGTCAACGTTGCAGGGAGACATTCCTAGTGTTAAGCTTGATAAAACTACAATTACTAAGATTTCTAAGAAGCCTAGAAGAGTCATGAGGAAGATATCTAGGGAGGTTATCCTTAATGTGTATTTAGTACACCCAAGAAGCTCCAATAGGTATTGGATTCTTAAGAGTGTAATCCCTTCACACTAAATTGCTATAGAGTGTGTCAACTTTAGTTTGGAAGGGTAGTTAATCTAACCAAAAAAGTTAACATTTTAGGACTTTTTTGTGGTATAGTAATATTTTGAAGATGAAGCGTCAAATCTTATCTTAGAGGATTTTAGAGCGTGCCAATAAAATTTGAGTTTTTATGTCAATCAAAATTGACATGGTAAGTTAGAGTCCAAAAGTGTGCTATGTTTGGGATTTTTGACACATTCGAGGGAGTTGGTCCCCTTGTGTTAAATTTTATATTTGACATAATATTAGTTTATAACACATAGATTACACAACAAAAAAAACAGCTTTTTGCGACGAAATTTGCGACGAAATTTGTAAAAAAATTCGTTGCAAAATTTTTTGCAACGAAATTTGCGACGAAAATATTTCGTTGCTATAAAATCGTCGCAGATATTCTGCAACGAAAAATTTGTGTTTGTCGCAAAAATCTGCGACGAAAAAGGCTATTCGTCGCAGAATTCGTTGCCAATTGGCGACGAACTAATATTCGTCGCCAATTGGCAACGAAGACTATTCGTCGCCAATTGGCAACGAAAATAGCTATTCGTCGCCAATTGGCGACGAATGACTCATTCGTTGCCAATTGGCGACGAACAGAATTCGTCGCCAATTGGCAACGAATAAGTATTCGTCGCCAATTGGCGACGAACAGAATTCATCGCCAATTGGCGACGAAGTGTGTTCGTCGCCAATTGGCAACGAATAAGCATTCGTCGCCAATTGGCGACGAACAGCGATTTTCGTTGCAAATTGGCGACGAATGGTCTTCGTTGCCAATTGGCGACGAATGACTGATTCGTCGCCAATGGCGACGAATTCTGCGACGAAAAGCTTTTTCGTTGGAAAAATCGATATACAGTAAGTTACGATATAATTGCAACGAACA
>JAOBBC010000017.1:5222841-5236379 GCA_025388495.1 Curcuma longa
CATTTTGTTGAGGGGTATAGGGACATGAGGTTTGATGAATAATTCCCATTTCTTTTAAGTATTCTCTTATTTTATTGTTTGTGTATTCTCCACCATTATCGGATCTAAGGATTTTAATATTGTCATTGTATTGCCTTGAGATATAATTGTTATAGCTTCTAAAAGCCTTAAATACTTGAGATTTATTTGTGAGCATGTAAACCCAATTGTATCTGGTTTTATGATCAATGAATGTAACAAAGTATTTATAACCTTGTTTAGAGAAAATTGGAGAAGTCCATACATCAGAGTGAACCAGATCAAAGGGTTTTTCATTATAGCGGTAGAACAAGGATAGTTTGCCTTTGTTTCTTTCCCGAGAATACAAGGTTTGCAAATATTATCTAACTAGCTGTAGGAATGGCTTGCTTTAAAGACCTGACAGTCATGGTCCAAAACATAAAGGTTATCCTTCTATATCCCATGCCAATCAAAAGATTTGTCTTGATATCCTGAAATGATACTTTGTTAGAGTCAAAAATAACCTTACAATCATATTCCTTAGTTATTTTACTAATAAACATTAGATTGAAAGTAAAATTTGGAACATAGAGGGCATCCATTAGCTTTCCTAATAAATCAATTTGTCCATTTGTTTGTGGATGACATATTGTAGAAAACAAAAGCTTTGTTCCCAACTTTCCCCATAATATTTTCCAAAAGTAGCTTAGGAATTTTGTATCACCATCAGAAACTATACTTCTTGACACTCCATGAAGTCGCACGATCTCCCAAAAGAATAAATCAACAACATGATTTTCCTACAAGGAATAAAATGAATCATTTTAGAAAATCTATCCACAACAATAAAAATAGAATCCATACCTCGTTTTGATCGAGGTAAGCCTACAACAAAGTCCATGGAAATATCCACATAAGGTTCACTAGAAATTGGTAAAGGTGTATACAATCCATGAGGTAAAGATCTAGATTTTGCTTGCCTACATGTGATACACTTTTCACAAAACTTGATTACATCTCGTTTCATGTAAGGCCAAAAGAAATACTCAACTAAAGTATCTAGAGTTTTTCTTACACCAAACTGTCCCATTAGTCTCCCACCATGAGCCTCTTGGATTAATAATTCTCTCAATGAACAATTAAGCTCGCACAATCTATTGATCCTGAAAAGAAACCCTTCATGCCTATAAAACTTCCCAAATGCAACATCTTCACAAGCTTCAAATGCATTTCAAGCTCAAAACTTAACAATTTAGCGTTCAAAGTAGAGATCAAGGTATACTTTCAAGACAAAGCATATGCAACAATGTATTCCATACCTCGTTTATACATGATCACATAAGGAAATGACTCAATGAACTCTACCCATTTTGTATGACGTCTATTCAACTTACTTTGGCTCTTCAAATGCTTCAATGATTCATGATTAGTGTGAATGACAAATTCTTTGGGCCACAAGTAATGCTGCCAAGTCTTTAAAGCCCTCACCAATGCATACATCTCCTTGTCATATGTTGGATAGTTCAAAGTTGCTCTGCTGAGTTTCTCACTAAAATAAACAAGGGGCCGACCTACTTGTATTAGCACAGCTCCAATACCTATTCCTAATGCATCAAACTCAATTTTAAAAGTTTTAGCAAAGTTAAGTAATGCAAGTAATGGTGGAGAAGTTAGCTTCTCCTTAAGTAAGTTGAAAGCTGAATTTTGTTCACTATCCCATTGAAAACCAACATTTTTTTAACAACTTCAGTCAAAGGTGCAGCTAAAGTACTAAAATTTCTAACAAACCTTCTATAGAAACTAGCCAACCCATGAAAGCTACATACCTCATTTATTATTTTTGGTGTTGCCCATTCACGAATAGCCTTAACCTTCTCCTCACCCACTACAACTTCCTTAGCACTAACAATATAACCAAGAAACTCAATCTAATTAGTGCAAAAAGAATATTTTTGAAGATTAGCATATAATTTTCATTTTGCAAAACATGTAGAACTTTTTTAAATGATTTAGATGATTATCTAAATTTTTGCTATAAATCAAGATGTCATCAAAATATATTACAACAAAGTCCCCAATAAAAGCACGTAAAATATGGTTCATTACTGTCATTTAAGTACTAGGTGCATTAGTTAGCCCAAATGGCATGACTACTATTCATATAAATCATACCTAGTCTTAAAAGCAGTTTTCCATTCACCTCCCTCACACATTCGAATTTGATGATAGCTATAGCGACTTCAAATCAATTTTAGAGAAAATGCAAGAACCATGTAGTTCATCTAGCATATTATCTAATCTAGGAATGACGATACTTTACTGCAATATTGTTGATAGCCTTGTAATCAACGCACATTCTCCAAGTTCCATTCTTCTTAAGCACAAGCAAAACAGGAACAATACAAGGGCTCAAACTTTCACAGACGTACCCTTTCCTCATCAACTCTTCAACTTGCTTTTGAAGCTCCTTTATCTTCGCCGGATTACACCAATAGGCCGGTCTATTAGGAATTATTGCTCCCGGGATGAAATCAGTTTGATGCTCTATTCCCCTAAGTGGTGGCAATCCATCAGGAACCTCATCAGGAAATACATCATCAAACTCCTGCAAAAGAGATTTAACAACACTAGGCAAAACAGAGTTAAGATTGTCAATGCTGAAATAAGCCTCCTTATACAAAAGTAAAATTATCGGCCGTTGAGAATAAAAAACTCTCTTAACCTCTCTTTCTTTTGCATAAAAGCTCACTTTTTTACTCTCTTGCTCTTAAAGTTTTTTTTCTTTTTCATTCTTTTGTTCACTCATCTCATCCACACTTTTTATTTTCTCACATTCCTTTTTTTCCATTCTTTCTTTTCTCACACTCTTTTTCTTTTTAATTTTTTCTTTTCTCATACTCTTTTCTTTTTTCACTCTCATTTTTGATCCTCAATTGATCTTCATATACTTGCTTAGGAGTTAATGGTACAAGAGTTACAAGTTTATCATGCATCATAAAAGAATACTTATTTTTGAACCCATCATGCATGGCCTTCCTATCAAATTGTCATGGTCTACCTAAAAGCAAATGACTTGCATGCATTGACACTATATCACAAAGAACCTCATCATGATATCTACCAATGGATAATTAAACCAATACTTGCTTAGTGACCTTAACTTCCACGCAATCATTCAACCATTACAATTTATAAGGTCTAGGATTTTTAGTCGTAGGTAAGCATAATTTCTCAACTAAAAAGAGTACTAGCTACATTAGTGCAATTTCATGATGTGAACCCAAAGAGAAAAAATCTCAAGAACCCACAACGAATTGAAGAAAGAGAGAAGAAAAGTGTAAATCGATAAGAAAGATGAATAGAACCTCAACCCGAAACTTAAGAAAGTTGAACCTTGGTATAGATAAAGAGGGAAGATGTCACAACCTTGGGATGGAGATTGATAAGTCTTTGAACACCACAAGGGATGCCTTGATAAGTTCTAGTTCAATGAAAAACCAACAAGTGAGAGCCTCACCATGCTTTAGATTGAAAATATGCCAAAAGATACATGTGTGGCCGTCACCCCCTTTATTTATATCTCTAGGGTGACCAATAAAATCCTAAAAGGCCAAAAGAAAGCCCATTTAGTAAAGGCCTATGTAGACTACTTAGCCATTTTAAGCTAATGCATCATTACAACCCAAATAAAGCTAGAAATTGAACCTACATATCCCTACTACATAAACATGAGACTTAAGTGGCTATTTAAGCCCATCCAAGGCTTGAATTAAGTTGACTAAGCCATATGACTTCCACTTGGTCAAACCTTCTTCAATTGTAACTTTGGCCTTCACATCTTTAATGAGCACATTAAGTGTTTCCTTCATCGTCTTAGCCTTAGCTCTTGTAATTGGGACTCCATTGATGCATAATGGATTATCAACAACATCTAGAGTGGGTTGAGCATGATCCATATTAGCTTGTTGGGCAACTTGTTCACTTGGTTTAACTCCATCACTTCCCTCATAGATAATCATACTACATACCTTCTCTTTGATGTGACAATGGGTATAAAATATGTTCTCTCGTTGTTCTTCATCTTCTTCGTTCATTGCACATTTAGAGCATGCCTAGTGGCAAGGGCATCACCTTCAACGGGATACTCTTCTACATCACTTTCCAATACTGGTGGTAAGGCACTATCATCTTCGGACTCACTCTCAGTTTTAATATCACCATTTCCTTTCAAAATCATAATTCTTTTGTTTGGACATTGTGATGTAATATGTCTCCTTCCCAAACACTTAAAGCATTTAATATCTCTATTTCTTGAAGATTGGATAGGTTCTTTACCTTTGACTAATGGAGAACTAGTATCTTTATTCTTCAAAAACTCAGTCTTACCCTTTGCTGCAACTTTATCATCTTTTTTATTCCAGCTAGATTTCCAAGTGAATGAATTATGACTTTGTCCATGCTTGATTGAACCCTTCCTTTTGAGTTGCCTTTCAACTTTCATGGACATATGTACCATATCTTCAAGCTCCACATAATGTTGCAACTCCACTATATTTGTAATTTCTGGATTCAAACCTTGTAAAAATTGTGTCATGGTTGCTTCTCGGTCCTCCTCCACATTGGCTCGAATCATGGCAATCTCCATCTTTTTGTGGTATTCCTCCACGCTCTGGGACCCTTATGTTAGACTTTGTAATCTTTGGTACAAATCTCGATAGTAATGTGAGGGAATGAACCTCTTTCTTATTATAGATTTCATCTCCTCTCATGTGTCAATAGGTCTTTCATTGTTTCTTCTCCTGCTTAGAATTATTTGATCCCACCAAATAATTGCATAATCAATAAACTCAACAACATCAAGTTTTACCTTCTTTTCTTTAGAGTAGTTGTGGCAATCAAACACTAATTCCACTTTTTTTTCCCACTCTAAATATACATCTGGATCACTTTTTCCTTGAAATGAAGGAATCTTCATCTTGATATTGCTCAAGTTTCTATCAACATATTCATTTGCCCTTCCTCTTCTACAACCAATTCTAACATGATCAGATCTGCCACTAAAAGCTCTATCATCAATGTCCTCGAAATGCCATCATCATCATTATCATCATGGTTATGTTACCTTGCACTTCGTGTAGGAACTCTACCAAATTGATTATTTTGTAGTCCAGTAATTATAGCATCTTGCCTTTCGAGTCTGTCGAGGATTTGACTGAATCTGATTTCCATGCGTTCTAAGTGTTGTCTCAAGGCATGTTGTTCATGGATTTCTCTAGGTCTTGCTTCATCTCCACTTGTCGCCATTAAGGTAAGCTGTTGTTACTCAATCACTCAACTCACTAATGTTAGCTCTTTAAAGAACTTAGAATTGAGGCTATTCCCTGTAAGCATTCTTTGACTAATTGAAAAAAAAACTCTAAGTAAATTAGGATAAAGGATAGAAATTGAAGAAGAATGTAAATTGCAGAATTGAAAACTGGAATTAAGTGCTAAAAGGAAATTTGCCAAAATTGAATCTAAGTAAAACTTATTGGAATGCAAAATTGAACGATAAAGATACTGGAAATAAAAGCTGAAAGAAAATTTGCTAAAACCTAATCTAGGCAGGTGCTAGAATTAAATCAAGGCAAAACTTGAAAGAAATGCAGAATTAAAAGATCTTGAAATAAGTGCTGAAAGAAAATTTGCCATAACTTAATCTAGACAAGTGGTAGAATTAAATTTAGGCAAAACTTAAAAGAAATGCGAAATTGAAAGATAAAGATAGTTTAAAAGAAATTTACCAGAACTTAATCAAGGCAAGTGTCAGAATTAAATCTAGGCAAAACTTGAAAGAATGTATAATTGAAAGATACTTGAAATAAGTGCTGAAAGAAAATTTGCCAGAACTTAATCTAGGCAAGTGCCAGAATTAGATCTCACTAAAACTTGAAAAAATGTGGAATTGAAAGATAAAGATGGTAAAAAAAAATGCAAGTATAACAAGCTCTCTTCACCCTCCTTTTGTTGCTTCTTTTCTTTTACCTTTTTTCTCTTTTTTTTCAAAATTTCAGCCTTCCTTTCTTTGTTTTTTTTCTTTTTTTGGCCTAAAATAATTTTTTTCTCTTTTTTTGGCTGAAATAAATTTTGTTCTCTTTTGATCGAAAATAATTTTTTTTCCTTCCTTTTTTTGATAGCAATAAGCAAATAAGATTTACAAAGATTGAAATAAATGCAAATAATAAGTATCAAATGATGAATAAGATAGATAAAGTTTCAAACACAAAAGAAAAGTATAACCAAATCGATTTAGAAAAAAATCTCAGCTCTGATACCAACTGATGTAAAACTAAAGAGAAAATCTCAAGAACCCATAAGGAATTGAAGAAAGAACAAAGGAAAGACTAAATCGATAAGAAAGATGAATAGAACCTCGACCCAATACTTAAAAAAGTCAAACCTTGGTATAGATGAAGAGGGAAGACGCCACAACTTTGGGATGGAGGTTGATAGTTTTTAAACGCCACAAGGGGATGCCTTGATAAGTTCTAGTTCAATGAAGAACCAACAAGTGAGAGCCTTACCATGCTTTAGATTGAAAATATGCCAAAGATACATGTGTGCCTGTCACCCCCTTTATTTATAGCTATAGGGTGATCTAAAACCCCTAAAAGGCCAAAAGAAAGCCCATTTAATAAAGGTCTATGTAGACTACTTAGCTATTTTAAGCTTATGGCATCATTACAACCCAAATAAAGTTAGAAATTGAGCCTACATATCTCTACTACATAAACATGAGACTAAGTGGCTACTTAAGCCCATCCAAGGCTTGAATTAAGTTGACTAAGCCGCATGACTTGCTCTTGGTCAAACCTTCTTCAATTGTAACTTTGACCTTCACATCTTCAATTAGCACATTAAGTGCTTCCTTCATCTTTTTAGCCTTAGCTCTTGTAATTGGGCCTCCATTGATGCATAATGGATCATCAACAACGTCTAGAGTGGGTTGAGTATGATCCATATTAGCTTGTTGGACAACTTGTTCACTTGGTTTGACTCCATCACAACATCTAGAGTGAGTTGAGCATGATCCATATTAACTTGTTGGGCAACTCATTCACTTGGTTTGACTCCATCATAATGCCTACAAACTTAACTTACCAAGTGAGTATGTGAGTGCTATATTTAATGTTTTTAATCTTTTTTCCTATAATGTAGGTGATGAAGATTCAATAACGAATCCTTTTAAAGAGAGGGGGTGATGTGAACCCAAGGAGACATCACCCACAATAAATTGAAGAAAGAAAGAAGAAAACTCTAAATCGATAAGATGGATGACAAGAACCTCAAGCCAAAAATTAAGAAAGCACAAACCTGTAAGATTTAAGGGATGTTCTAAGGCAATCTCCTTATAGTTACACTATGTATTGGATAAATAGTAATTCACTGATTGAGTGCACATTTTCTATGTGTTTGATTGGATCTTAAACTCAATTACTGAATGTCCGCAATACGATTCATAACATGATAGAATTTGTGATCGGATCACAACTAGTGAGCATCTCTACGTGTACAATTATGAATGTATTGCAATTATACCTAGTCGAGGAATTAATGAGCATAGACATCATCGATTCTGTCGAGACTAGCACGTGTTATACTCCTTGGTTTGCCAAGCACCTATTCTCACTAGCTGGAAATATTGGATGTTGAGAGTTAAAAGTGGATGCTAGTTAAAGGTAACTAGTTTATCGGAGTGATCTGCCTTGAGACTTCATATGGTTATATGTTATCACATATACATGTCAGTGAAGATCTCGTTGCGGCTTAAGTGCGAGTTTTCTTAGACTTGCGTTATTCAAGTCACCTTGGTTATGTAAGCTTATACTTTGACATCTTAAGCAGATATCTTTAATAAGGTGTGGACCTGAGATGATTGGGTATAAGTTGAAGTGCCCGAAAGTGTTTGAATAGCCTACAGAGGATTCACCGCTCTTTGTAAAAAGAGATGTATACCCTACGGCCGCTTATCAGAATTGTTACTAAAATTTTTTTATCAAAGTATTACATGTCAAGAGTATGAGACTCTTGGACACATGTACAATAACTTGAATCCACATGACAAGAAAATAGCTTGGACTAGGTGTGAAGTAGTCAGCCTAATGTGGACTGACAGAGATAGACCATGTCCTTAACCAAGCCGGTATAGGACGCGTAAAAGGAATGAGGCAGGTTTCATTATAGTTGCCGAAGGGTTTAGAAGTATTCTGGAATAAATCGTTGATTTTTCAATCAATTGAAGATTATGATGTACTACTAGGTGCCACTTATGATCTCTCCGCAATTAATGGTTAATTATAGACGGCCAACATAACCTGAAACTTATTGGATCACACACATTACAAGTTTTCTAAAGGACTCAAAACACAATTGAGAATTGAATTCTCAGTTCGAGAAAATAAGGTCTGGTTGGACCGGACAAAGGACAAAATCATAGAATTCGCCTTATGAAGATGAAACGAATGAAATTGATTTCGTTCCAATCAAAGGTCGTTTGATTATTGAACCAAACGATTTAGTTTTGAACCAAATTAAACCAAGTTGTTTTGTTCCATGTTGGAAGAGATTTTGGCAAAATAGAAGGGATGAGAAGATTCCTCTTACAAAGACAAATTGAACAAAACTAGTGTGGATCAAAATAGATGTCGTTTAGTTAGTAAACCAAGCGAATCAAGATTGAACTCGATTTGCTATAGTAAACCCTAGATTCCGATTTGGCTTGGTTCGGTTAGCACATGCTCTAGTTCAGCCAAATCCTAAAATCCCGATTTTAAATCCACTGTAGTTTCTCAAATCACGTAATTGCGATTCCTCCGTGGCTTGCCTGCCCTTCCGCATGACCAATGATGCCGACGATCGGATTTGCCAGAATCGACGCGGACACAGTCTCCCACCTGCGTCCGGTGCCAGAAACCTCTCAGATTTCAAGCTTTAAAGGGCCAAGCGCCGAGGGAGCAAACACAGGAGAGTAGGCAGAGGATTCCTCCCCTATTCATGTCGATCGCCAAGGCATGAACGCCACCGACCAAGCTTCTCATCTGTGAGAACGTCGCTGGCCAAGTTTCTCCTCCGCGCAAACATTTCCAAACGCAATTCAGTTGGCCGCCACAATCTTCTTCCTGTTCTTCTGCTTCTCTGCTCACGAAGAGCCGTCGGCTCCGCCCGGTTCCGTCGAATTGCATGGGAGAGAAAGAGCGCAAGGAGGAGAAAACCCTAAATCATGACGCTGTCAACTTGCTTCAGTCAGGAATCTCCATCGTGCATCTAGTGCCGCGCGGCTGTAAGCCGCCATTCTCGATTGCACCTTCTCCTCTCCCACTTCTTCTGTATTCCCAACTCGCCCCTGCTCTGCTCAACTCAACCAATCGAGAGAGAGGTGGTGGAACAGAAGAACTTGCGCCACCTTCTCTTACACCTTGTTCACACGAACCGCAATAGTGGTTTTAGGGTTTTGAACAGGATTTGTAGTATGGAAGAGAGAGTCGCACTATGTTCTTCTCCGGAGCCACTCCCTTGCTGGAGTCGCTCCCTTACCGGAGCATAACAGTCCTTGTCGGCGCTTCCCCTCTTTCCGATCATGAGCATCATTGTCACAGCTTCTATTTGTCCCGGTTGGTTTATCCACTGCGTGAAGAAAAGAAATCATGTACCGTCCATTTCGATGCTTCCACGAGAGAAAGGGAATAAGGCATCTATTGCCTTTTGGGATTCTCTCGGTGAAGAACCATGATCGACCGCAAGAACGAGTATCTTTCTTACTGGTGTTAGACACCAACAATGATTCTTGTAAACAATGGTTGTAGGAGAAGAAAAGATCGCCGCTTTATCTTTTCCCAAAGTGATTTGTGGAATCACTGCCGGAATACCCATCAAGTTGTTGCCAGAAGCTTATGAAGCTTTCAGAGAATCATTCTATCATCACCGAAAAGGGATTCTAGTCGTTTGTCTTTATCGACGGTCAATGGTTGACCATCGATAGTTACACTAGGAATACGATTTCCAATGACAATAAGAAAACCCCAGAAAATGATCACAACAAACGTTGTTACGTTTTAAGAATTAGGTTTTCTCTCGATTTGATCGTTATCATTTGTCAGCTAGTATTGAAGATGGTGATGCGACTCGTGACTTAGGAAGTCATCCTGATGAGAACTTAGTGTGGATCACTAGTAGAGGTGGGACTTCTACCAGGACCGCTCGATTGATGCCAACACTGCTCAACATCATTTACGAGGTACGCTCAGAATTATTTGTTATTCTAAAAATTTTAATTTTCAGTCATATCTTATACACTATTTTATCCGATATTTGCATGCATGTATTGTAATAATTAGTCTTAAATTATTTGTTTATTTTCATTGCTTACGTTTTTGAAATGTGTAAACTATTGCACCAGGACGATCCCAACAGTGGTATCAGAGCCTAATAGAACAAGACATACGTGTAAAATGGTTTTACGTGATATAGTTTGTTGTAAATTTAATTAAGAAAATTTTAATTTAATTTAGAATTTCTAATTATAGAAGTTTCGTAATTAGTTAGGAAATTTCATATTAGGAAAATTATTTTCTAATTAATTAAATTTTCTTAATTAAGAATTTTTCCTAAATGGAAAATATTATGATTTTATATAGAATTTCTAATTATAGAATTTCCTAATTTATTAGGAAATTTGAATTAGAAAATCTATTTCTTAATTGATTACATTTTCTTAATTAAAATTATGTTTTTCTAAAATAAACTATGTGATTAGATATAAAAATTATTTCCCAATCAAATTAAAGAATTTTGATTTGTGGAATCAAATTCTTAATCATATTTTATTGAATAAAATTTACGACGATTATAGCTAGAAATAGTCATGATTAATTGCATTAATTAAGTCATGTCATTTATTGTCATGTCATGTAGATAATTCGGTTATTGCATTAAAAGAGGATGAGACCTAAAACCTTTACTTAATATTAAGGCTAATATGCAAGAACCAGAGTTTACTTTCTTGTTTGGGTTGTTGGACTCACTCCAAATTGAATTTGAAAGCAAATATGTTCAAACCATTGAGATTCAATCTCATGATTAGCAGGTTGACTTTAACTTGAAGCGTTGATTTATTAAACTCACTCCAAGGTTAGTGTGGATAGAGGTGAAATTAGGTGTTATGCATATGATGTACACATGTTAATGTATTAACAACTTGATGTTTATGTGAATATTCAATTAGTTGATAGCATAATATGATAATTATGTATACGTGATACATAATTGGTATATAATACCTACCACCGTAACTAAGAATGGCTTGTTAGACTCACTTCAAAGTTTTCTTACTTATAGTGGATATCAACCCATTTAGAGAGAGCCTACAATCTCCCGAATTTAAAGTAAGACTTCTTGAATTCATAAAATAAATAGGATTAATAAACTAATATATATATAAATACATTACAAATCATCCCTTTTATCTACTCGATTGTATTTCTAGATTTAATTAATTATGCATGCTGTCTTCTATTGTGTATAATTTAGGATACCAATAAGTTGACTGATCCTAACCTTTAAGACTAGGTTAGAAATTTGAGAATTGTTCTTAATTTTGAAATTGCAAATTGTCTTGAGTTCGTTAAGAGAAAGGAGGTATATGATATAGGGCCTAAGGAATGGTAAAAGACTCGTCTTAAAGTTGAAAAATATTACTATATTTTCGTTTGGATAAAGAAAATCATTTCTATTTCTTGGATAAATAAAAAAGGATTCCATTTAATTTTAGTAACGATTGCTATTACCTAATTTTGAATGGAATTCTTTATGGGATTGGAACATTGAGTAATAATATCTACACGTTAAATATTTCCAACAAGACATTCAATATCATAACAAACAACAACCGTGCTAGAAAAGATAATCAATTAACCTCGTACTCGTGGGATTATATTCTTGACAATATAAGCAGAAATGCATAATTAAACTCCAAAGGGTTGGTAGTTTAGGATCATTTGAATTACATTCATTTGATACATGCGAATCATGCTTTAAAGACAAGATGATTATGTTACCTTTTACCAGAAAGGGTGAACTAGTGGGAGAGTTGCTTAGCCTTATACATACCAATGTGTCTGATTCAATGCCAACTCAAATCCAAGGAGGTTATAACTACTTCATTACCTTTATCATTCACGATTTAGGTAGATGTATTTATTAAAATACAACTCTGAGGCTTTGAAAAATTTCAAAGAATTCAGAATTGAAGTAGAGAAACAATTTGAGAAAAGTATTAGAACACTTCGATCGGATCGAGATGGTAAATTCTTTAGTTTCAAGATTATCTTAAAGACAATAGGATATTGCCCTATAGGACTCTGCCGTATACAACCGAGCATAACGGGGTATTGAGAGGCGAAATCGAACCTTGTTGAACGTGGTACGGTTAATGATAAATCATACAAGTTTTACCAGAACATTTTAGGCAATGCACTTAAGACAACTGTTTATTCATTAAACAGAGTCTCAACCAAAGTAGTCTCTGCTACTCCATACTAGAGATGGAATAGTACAAACTCAATCATCTTATTTGAAGATATGAGGTTGTCCTATTTATGTGAAGAGGACTGAATCAGAAAATGAGGGGTTATCAATTTTATTCTCCCATGGAACAAAAGTGGTTATTTCATGTCATACCATATTCCTGGAAGAACTTCTCTTGCAAGAAACAGTGGAAGTAGAGTTGAACTTAGTGAAGATTCATGAGACTCAAATAGACACTAACGAAACACCTAACCAAGAACCACGACCGATTACTTATAGTGATGAGCCATCGGATAAACATTTGGAGACACAACCTCTTCATAGATTCAATATATGCAATATTCCAGAGAAATATAGATTTTTCGTAAGTGAATCGAATAATGTGTTACTCATTGAGGATGAGGAACCTACTAATTATGAAGAATTCTGAAAAATTCAGAAAGGGATAAATGGTTAACAACCATGAAGTCGAAAATGGTTTTCATTAACGCCAAGTTTGAAACTTGGTGGAATATCCATTTTGATGAGACAATCAAAGAAGTTGATTTCTCACGAAATCTGACAAACCCTGTGTATAAAGAGGTCAATGAGAGTGCGATCAGATTCCTGACATTATATGTTGGTGACATATTAATGACAGGAAATAATATGTCTATTCTATAGTCAGTCAAACTAGGATTGGTCAAACGTTCTCCATGAAAGACATGAGAGAAGCGACTCATATCCTCGAGATTAAGATCTATAGAGTAGATCGGAGAGGTTGCTTGATCTTTCGCATTCTACACATATAGACAAGGTGCTTGTAATGACCCACCTTCTACCACTACTATGTCGTGGATCGTTACTTGCGGAAGCTTAATAAACTAATATGACACATCATACTATAAGTTGTGGACCTATATTTGAGTATTCATGCATATGAGGTGTTTAAGAACTCTATAAATTTGTTTCTTACTATCATACTTTATTCCCATCAT
>JAOBBC010000017.1:5244702-5263183 GCA_025388495.1 Curcuma longa
AAAGCTTGAAAATTGAGCACCAAGAATTGATATCTGGACCCAAATTTTAATTGTATTACTGTAAGTGGATGCTGTCCTAGTAAAAGAACATTGCGATTTGAGAATTATTTTTGCACTTGACTCTTTGGAAACAACCATAACTATTATATCAAACAAGCAGGCAGTAGAGGTCCTGAACTTCTCAGGACTGTTGAGAATCAGGACGTTAAACAAGAGAAAATGCTTTGGCTGCCAGAATTCAACTTTTCTCTACAAGCCCGATATGATATTTTCTTAAAAGAAAAGATAATAAACGAGTTGAAATGGAAAAGATTTTAGAATTCCACATTATTATAGATAAAAGTTAATATGATTATCATACAACCAACGATACTTATTGGTAAAGTGGAGCAACTAAGATAGAATAGACAAAAAAATCAGTGTATCATAGTCTCATAGATGAGATTGTTGGGTACTGCCTTGTTATGATTGTAAGGTAGGTTGTAGGGAAGAATGGCAGGATAAACTAAGATGCAATAGACAAAAAAAATCAGGGTATTGTACCACCCTGTATGGTTGTTGGGTACCACCCTGTTCAAAGTTTATAATGTTAACTAAGAAATAACATATATCCGCATAAAAGTGCAATAGAGATGAGCATGTTAAAGTAGATGATGTTAGGTTTGCGTTCCAATTAGGGGTGTAAAAGAGACACGACCCTAGCTTAATTGTGTTCAAACTTTGTTTATTTACTCATTGAGTTTGTTCAAGCTTATTTATTAAAAATCTTATCGATCTCAAGCCGAACTAGAGCTTTTACTAGAACTCAACTAATTATTCTTATAAATTAGTTAAATGCTTATCTAATTATGAAACTTATATTATTTTTTATTTTTAACATATTATGAATAAACTTTAGATTATAAAAATTTATGTATTTGAATAAAAAAATTAAGAAATAATTTTATAATTAAATTTTACTTAAATTAATAAATAAGTTTGTTCATAAATTGTTCATGAACAACGTTTGAGTTGAACCTCAAATTTGTTCACGAATGTCCAATTCATTTACAACCCTAATCATCATAAAATCCTACAACCAAGAAGAAATATAGGCTTTGGATTGATTATTGGATCATATTGATGTTGGGATTACCCTACCATGTGATCTAATCTGATTGTTGAATATGTGATCTAAGACGGATCAAAGTTGGGTGGGTGTTAACATAGATTCCAAGAACCGATGTATGAGCTCAAAAGGGCATACACCCAAACCTATTCCTTCTTCACTCTCACCAAGTCTAGGCATACAAGTTTGTATAAACAATTCCAAACTAAATATTAATTAAAATTAGCCACTAAAAACAAAATAGATAATTATTTATTAATGTATCTTTTATTTTATTTTGTGACATGAAAAATCATTTGTAATATCAAACTGTTAATGTTTTTGGTACATGCATCAGTCCACTATAGACTATGGTCGAGGGATGTAATATTTCAATATGGTTGTAAAGAAGAAACATTCCATCAAATTTATAAGACTCAAACCATAAAATTAACTAAAGACCAAAAGATATACTAGCACATCTTTAAAAGTTGAAGGTTGTGCTGAGGATGATATCAATCTTCAAGAAAGGACATCAAAAGACAAAGTTGTCAATGATCTTCAAAGAACTTGATATAATCTTCCTTGACTTAACATCAAACTGAAGAAACTGCAAGGTAGGTTTCTGAGGATGATGACTTGTGAGTAGTTAGATAGATTAAGATTGCAATACTTCTTGAGACTAGGAGATAATACCGGGAGAAAAAAAAGAGCATGCCCAATATTCACTAAGGTTACGTTTGGTACGCATGAAATGAATGGAATTAGAATAGGTCAATCCACCTATGATTTTATTTCAATGTTTGGGTGCACAATTTAAGACGGAATGATGCATTCCAAGGAACCACTCAGTCCCATCCAATACATTCCATATTTTAAGTAGGAGAAAACATCATTACGTGGGGTGTCAATTTGGGTGTATTCGAGTCAGATTGAAACAAGGATATTACAAAAAAATTCCCAACTTGAACCCGACCCGAATCCTAAACTAACCCGAAAACTATAAACCTGAACCCGAACTCGGACCAACCCGAATAACCCGACCAACCCAATCTGATTTTTACTATGCGATATTATTTTTTTATTCTTTAATAAATAATTAAATACAAATTCAAAACACATAATAATATTTTAATTTAAACACATAATAACAAACTTCATCTAAATATCATAATTATATTTCATGGGTTAAATATTTAAATTTAAGAGTTTAATTGTCTAAATTATTAATTACTCTACAAAAGAAACAATTGTTTGGAAAATTCAAATCTTTCACAAAATAAATATTACACGATGAAAATTTGTAAAAACAATATAAAATCAAAAGATCTTCAAGCAACACAAAATAACTTTCAAGTTTCAAGTTCCATTTCTTCATCGTTTTATTCTTGATTCTTAACTAAGGTCAACCCGAATCCAACTCAATCCCAATTTTTTTTCCAGGACAGATTTAAGATCCAACCTGATCTGACTCTAACCCTAAAACCCTCAACTCTAATCCAATATTTTTTATGTCGACTCGGATGAGGTTGGCAGATCGAGTTCATTTTTGACACCCCTAATTATGTTCCCCCTTTATCAGATTTAATAAATATGATTTCAAGAACTAAAATGGCTGATCATGCCTACTGAGCTAAACGGATCAAGCAAATAGGTCAAGTTAGTCAAGCTAGGTGAGACGATCCATTTGTCTGAGTCAGTTAGTCAAACATGTCACATGGGCCAAATTGGTTGGCGGGCGTATTTAATGAGCAAATGGAATGAACTTAGCAGATTGGATGGGTAGAGCAGACTAGTGAGTTAATGAACTGATCAAAAAAATGGGCAAGACTACTATGCTAGAGAAATGAACATAGCAAATTGGTTGGGTGGTATGGAACCTAAGAGATGAGAATGCTAGAGAGGAAACTATGTAAATTCTCATATTTACTCTAGAGAATGAAGATACTAAAGGAGGACAACGACTACTATATCTTTTAAAGTTGCAACCTATCTAAATAGATGAAATACTGATAAAACTGATAAAGTGGTATTAAGAACATTAAGAAGGAAGAACCAAGAAGGATCAAGTAAAATTTGACACTGGTTGTGAGAGTATAGCGATATTGGAAATATAGGGTGAACATCCTGCAATTCACTCGGTATATATATATATATATATATATATACCAGCCAATGTAAAATATAGACAAATGTTATGTATAAATCCATCAAACTACTACACTAAATTATTTCTTAAAAGGAATACATTGCAGGATCAAACTGCAATGTCTTAGTAAGGACTGTTATATCTCTATGAGAACTAGTGTTAAATATGAAGAATTCTTACATCCTTGATTGGATAAGAACAAATATACATTATCAGAATACTAATTGTCTTAGATTTGAAATATAGAATGTATGAACACGCTAGCAAACTAATGAAGGTAATAGATACGATTATTAAAAGAAAAATTAATATTTTGTGTTTACAAGAAACAAAATAGGTAAAGGTAAAAGTAAAGATGATATAAAATTAGCATTTTAAGTTGACACACAAGAAAGAGTAAAATGAAAAATAGAGTAGGTATGTTATAGTAGCAAAATTTTTAAGGACTAAATTGTAAATCTTTAGGCACCAAACTATAAATTTTCAAAATTTATGGACTAAATTGCACAAGGCCAATTAAAACCAAATTTCCTCCTCCCCAATATACACGCTCTTGTTGTTTGTCTTCCGAGATATTTTCCTTATTTTTTGGGAGAAACAATCTTAAAGTTTCATGATCTCACGGGTGAACTGATCTTATGAACTCAATCAAGAACCAGCCAAAGAGATATTCGAGACCCTAGACTGAGATGAGATCGGCATGTCAGGCCGAACCGAGGTTGAGGTTGGTACCCGAGATCGAGCAGAGGTTAAAGTCAAGACCCGAGGCTTTAGGCCGAGATAAGGTCGGCCCGTGAGGCCGAGTAGAGGTCAAGGTTGAAACTAAGACCGAGGTCAAAGTCGAACCCCAAAGCTTGAGGCCGAGATGAGGTTGGCTCATGAAGTCGAACATAGGTCAAGGTTAAGATCGAGGTTGAAGTCGAGACCCGAGGCTTGAGGCCGAGGTGAGGTCGGCCCATGAGCCTAAATTGAGGTTGAGGTCAGGACCCGAGATTGAACAGAGGTGGAGGTTAAGACCCGAGGCTTGAGTCCGAGATGAGATCAACCCGTGGCTTGAGGCGAAGATAAGGTTGGCCCGTGAGGCCGAATCGAGGTCAAGATCCAAAATCGAGCAGAGGTCGAGGTCGGGACCTGAGATTGAACAGGTCGAGGTCGAGACCCAAAGCTTGAGGTCGAGATAAGGTCGGCCCATAGACCGGGCATAGGTCAAGGTTGGGACCGAGGCCGAGGTCAAGTCATCGCCAGAGGATGAGGTTGTCAACTTGTTATCCTTAAAATACCCCACAATCATTCCAAATCTAGCAGGCCACGTGGCAGCTATAAGTTTTCCTTATATTACAAGTCTCCCCAATTAGTCTAGTCAAAAGAGACGTATTCTGACTGACTGGACTGTGCTGAGTTGTTATGGAGATATCTAGCTTAACGAGCCATGGTGTAGACACCTTACCAGAACAATTGGTCAAGTCCTTATTCCCGAGGGGATAAGATATTACATTAAATGCTCGTGATACACTATATCACTTATCTGCCTTATCATTAGCGCCATTCACGGCTACATTAATGGTGACGTGCATTATCTTCTTCGAGCTACAAGAATACCTTACCGCATTAATGGTGGCTGCATGCGAGGATGTTTCTGTTGATGCAATTGCAAATCGGATGATGATGCTGGTTTGCTGCTTGTGTGATTTTGTATCTGACAGTTGAATTTGAATCACTGCACCGTCTGAAGCGTTGTTTGACTGAGCATTAATGAGAGAGATCATACCTTGATCTTGTTAACTTGGCTCTACGATGCGACGATCAAAATGAGATCTCCTCGTTCGTTATACATATCCCACAGTCCAACAAGTTGACAAAATAGTCGTATAGTGCGATCTTCAGGGTATATCAAATCATCACCGAATAACACCGCTTTCATTTGTGTTTACCTCTTCCTATATCTTAGTCTTCCTTAGTGTCTGACGACAACCGTAAGTTCAACTACATCTATTTCCATTTCTCCTTGACTTTCTTTACTTCTTTGTCCCCTCCTTTTGGACCATAGCCGTTGATGCGCCGATTCCCTAGTACGAGATCTAACGATCTACGTATGCTCCGAGTGATGACTTGTTACTCGGGGAGCAGTATGGTATCTCATTAAATCACAGTATCAGAATTCCGACCCTAGAGCATCGACCCCATGAGCCGCCACTAGGTTATGTTACATTCTTTCAAGGCCAATTAGTCGGCGGCTTTAGGTTTCCTATTCCTTTCTTCAAGACTTGGTCCTATTTCCAGTGTTCTTTATTTCAATTTGCCCCAAACTCCTATCTCCTGATCTGTAGTGCCTCCATCATTTCCCAGACATATCAAGTTCCACTCAATTCCATTACCTTTCATTAGTTTTTCTATCCCAAGCGAGGAGATCCCGGGGTAATTTATTTTGCAGCGAGGTCGAGCTGCAACTTTCTGGATAAGTACCCGACCTCTCATAAAGAATGGAAGAACCGATTCTTCTTCATTAAGCCCCCTCAGCCTTACACCTGACCTACTGCCTAGTGTCCCGAGATGCCTCCACAGCTAGCCCTCGGTCAATACAGATTAGAGTCAATATTTGTCTACAGTCGATATCCTAATAGGCTTCAAGTTCAACATGACTGCCTTGGTGGATAACGAAGCCTTCCTTTACCGAGCTGGTCTGAGTTTGAATGTCATCGCTATAGAGGATCGTCTGAGTAAGATTTTTATTTTTTATTGTATCATTCTCTTTACTAACTAATCTTTTCTTTTCCTTGTAGGTCATATCATGTTGAACTTTTCAAGTAACAAGATTTTGAAATGGGATTTGATGACGACCGACAGTTGGTGAGTCTCGGAAGATGCGACCGAGTCATCAGCCACTGGAGCTAGGACCGCAGTGGCGACAAGTGATCATCCTATAGAGGTTGGGAACTTTTAAGCCTTTGTCCATGAGTCCGCCACTAGAAGGGAGGCTTCTAGAAAGGTGCTCAAAGCCCAAGCCTCGACCGTCGAGATAAAAGTAGTGGAAGGGGCACCCGAGCCTCGTCCAAGGAAAAGGAGTCGGGTAGAGAAGCCACTTCCTTTTGCTGGAACAAGTGCGACACCCTTGCCTACTAAGACAGACCGGCCGACTCCTGACACCCCGACGAGTCCTTTTGGGGAGGTTCTTCTAGTGACTCTCCCTCTAAGAAGTCTGCCTCTGAAGGGTCGCGCTAAAAGCTGACATGACAAAAGTAACGCGCTAGCCTCTACTCCGAAACAAGAAGGATCACTGAACCACCCACCGTGCCCGAGTCAGGACCAAGATCAAATAGTGTCTTCCTCCTAGGGCTCCCAGGGCTTCCTCAAAAGAGAGGGAGGAACGCTCTAGGCATCACATGAAGGAAATTCATCGATATGAGGTCGAGGTCTTACCACACATGGGTTTGGAAAGTCTGAGCCAACTCCTTAACGACTCTTTTGCAAAGGTAAGAAATCTTATCCTCTGTTAGTTGGTGCAACTGGTGCATTAACTTTTCTTATTCATACAGACCTAGGAGCATAGGGAGCTTCACCATCGGCTGCCCAACTATATTCGAGAGCACCATCGACTGCCTAATTATATACGAGAGCACCGTCGACTGGAAACTCAGGTCACCAAGCTAAAAAATCAATTAACACAACCGACCAGAGATTTGAGAAGATCCAGGTTGTAGCAACGAAAGCTCGGGTTGATGCTGAGGTCACTCGAGCTAAGGCGGAGAAGTTATGCCAAGAGAACGAGCTTTAAACCAAGAAGATTCGTTAGATGGAGCAGAACTTGGAGAAGGTGAGCCACTTTTCAAGTTTCCGAAGAAGAGACCCCTAAAGCTAGAGAAGAGGTTAAAGCTCTCGAGAAGGAAACTGCACAGGCGAAGGGGGAACTGATATCCTTTCATACGCAACAAGGAGAGCTTCGCCACGATCTGCATGAGGCGGTAGCAAAAAGGCAAGACTTGGAACAACAGTTAGCCGAGGAGAAGGGGCAGACGGAGAAAACCATCTCAGAGTTGGAGAAAACTTCTAAACTGGAGGTTGTAAAAAAAGAGTTGGTCGACTATAAAGCGAGCGAAGAAAAATACTGGCAAGAACAGAAAGCAACTTTCCTTGTTTCTCAAGAGTATTATGACTAGTTAAGGGCGCAAACCAGTAGGATGCTGCGGCATGGATTTGAAGGAGCCGACCGCTAGTTCCTACAATCTGGCCTCATACTCCGAGGTGCTGATCTGAGCATCTTGGATCTGAGGAAGGTCTGGGATAACCTATCTTCCTCCAAGAAACATGATTAGCTATTTTTTATTTTACATTGATATTTCACTGACTCTTTGTATCTAGCTCCTCCCTCTGATAATAATTTTGATCAATGAATGAGTATCTTTTTCTTGTCATTGTTTATCTTGATGTAACGAGTCTTCAAAGAATGTGAACACCTTTTGCATAGCAATATTGATGAAATAGTTGATAGGGATATGTGAGCTCTTAGTAAGGCCAAGGTATAACTTGAATCAGAGGACTCCGTATCATAATAAGGCTATGTCGCGAGATAGGGGCTCAGTGCTTTATGCTTGTCGTAAGACTATGTTGCGAACTCGGGGCTCGGTGCACCGTGCTTATCGTAAGACTATATCGCGAGCTTGGGGCTCGTACTCCTTGCCTGTCGTAAGGTTGTCGCGAGCTCGGGGCTTGGTGCTCCGTGCCTGTTGTAAGACTATATCATAAGCTTGGGACTCGGTGTTCCGTGCTTGTCATAAGACAATATCGCAAGCTCGGATCTCGGTGCTTTTTGCCTATCGTAAAGCTATGTCATGAGCTCGAGGTTCGATGCTCTATACTTATCGTAAAATTATGTCACAAGCTCAGGGCTCAGGGCTCAAGGCTCAGTGCTCCGTGCCTATCATAAGTTATATCGTGGGCTCGGGGCTTGGGGTTCGGGGTTTGAGGCTCGGTGCTCCTTGCCCGTCGTAAGGCTATATCGCGAGCTCGGGGCTCAGTGCTCCCCTGTCTGTTGTAAGACTATGTCATAAGCTCGAGGCTCCATGCCTATCGTAAGACTATATCGCGAGCTCCAATCTCGATCTTCGTGTCTGTTATAAAGCTACATTGAGAGCTCAGAGCTCGGTGGTCTGTACCTGTCATAAGGTTATGTCGCAAGCTTAGGGCTCAGTGTTCCGTGTATGTCATAAGACTATATCGTGAGCTCGAGGCTCGGTGCTCCGTGCCCGTCGTAAAGCTATATCATGGGCTCGAGGCTTGGTGTTCCTTGCTTGTCGTGAGGCTGTCGCCAATTCGAGGCTCGATTTTTTGTGTTTGTCGTAAGACTTTATCGTGATCTCGCAGCTCGGTGCTTCGTGCTTGTTGCTTGTTATAAAGCTATGTCGCAAGCTTAGAGCTTGATACTTAATGCCTATCGTAAGACTATGTCACGAACTCGGAACTCGGTACTTCGTGCCTGTCGTAAGACTATGTCATGAACTTAGGGCTCGATGCTCCTTGTCTATCGTAAAGCTATGTCGCAAGCTCAGGGGCTCAGTGCTCCCTGTCTGTCGTAAGACTATATCGTGAGCTCAGTGGCTCAGTGCTCCTTGTTTGTCGTAAGACTATGTTACGAGCTTAGGACTCAGTGTTCCTTGCCTATCATATTCGTTGTTCCGTGATTGTTGTAAGGTTATATCATGAGCTTGGAGCTCGATGCTCCGTGCCTCTCGTAGGGCTTGGGGTTCAATGTTCCTTATCTGTCGTAAGGCTATGTCGCGAGCTCAGGACTTAGGGCTCGGCGCTTAGGACTCGGGGCTCGGGGCTTCGTGTCTGTTGTAAGAATATGTCGCGAGCTTGGGGCTTAGTACTCCATGCCTATCGTAAGGTTATAAAGCAAGGGGACAAAGACGTGAGGAGCAAATGTTGCTTTATTTAATATGATGTGTCGGTACAATAGGAAAGCAAACTAATAACTAGATGAATTAAGAATCTGATGATTAGCTCCATAACCTAGGTATGATAGGACCTAAGATGAGTGGCGATCTAAGGTTTGTCGAGCTCTCTTTCTTCAGAATCTTTCAAATAATAGGACCCACTACCGAGTTATTGAGTAACTCGGTAAGGTTTTTCCCATTGTGGTTATAATTTCCCAACATCTCCCATGGGCTTTATCTTTTTCCAGACGAAATCTCCCACCTGAAAAGAATGAGGAATGACTCGTTTATTATAAGTTTGACACATACGCTAGCAGTACAAGGTGAGACGTGTAGTTGTTATCTCCCTGGTCTCTATAAAAAGGTTGAGCTTCAGGAGTCACTTGTATGAGTTGTCTTCTCCATAAGCATTGATACTTGCAAACTCAAGTTCGGTTTCCACAGGAACTACTACTTTTCCACCGTAAACGAAATAGAAAGGTGTCATCTTTGTGTTGTCTTTTGGAGTAGTTCTATAAGCCCATAAGATACTCAGTAATTCATCAACCCAATTGCTCTATACTCGGATGACAGGTGCTAGCCATCTGAGTCGTGTCAGCCTATCGAGTGGGTCAGGAATATTCAGCTAACAAAATTTTTCGTGCCAAAGTTCGTCCTCTAATGTGATTTCAAATAGCTTGATGAATCTTCTGTACAACATATTTTGCTTCATTTGAACTGAGGCATTTGAGTAGATGACAAGAAAAAGCTTGTTTATACAAGACGTCTCCTACCAAGGTGAAGCAGGTTGCTCGCTTTTTGAGCGTCTTGGCTTGATCTGAATCCGGAGGTAGGGTCCATACTTTAAAAAGCTAGTGACGGGAACTCTCCAATCAGCAGATTCGGATATGTCGGTTGCCCTATCAATGTGAACGATTAGTTGGTCTTGAATTATAAGTTCTTCATATTCCCACGTTACTAAGGCACTGACCAATCTAACTAGCTCATCGGCTTTTTGATTTTCAGATCGAGACACTTTTTGGATGATCATCTCCTGGAAGTAAGCTTTCATTTTCTCAAAGGCTTCAATATATCATCGGAGCCTATCGTTACGGATTTCTAAAGTACCCTTGAGCTGTTGAGCCACTAATTGTAAATCCGAGCGAATGATTATTCGGGTCGCTCCCACGTGTTTGGCTACTTGAAGGTCGGCAAGTAAGACCTTATATTTGGCCTCATTATTGGAGACTTTGAAATGAAGTTTCACATTAAGCTGCAACATATCCCCTCTAGGTGAGCATAACAATACTCAGACTCTGCTTCCTTTCTTGGTGGTCAATCCGTCCACAAATATCTTTTAGGTCTCTTGCAGTTTTGTGTAGGAAGTTTCGGCTAGGAAGTTGACGAAGGCCTGGGCCTTGATGGTTATTCTTAGCTGATACTGGATGTCATACTCGCTAAGCTCCGTGGTCCTTCTAATCAAGCATCTGGAAACTTCAAGATTAGTTAATACCTAGCTCAGAGTACTGTTGGTAAGCACCGTAACAAGATGTGCGAGGCAGTACGGTTGGAGTCTTCGGACGGTTAACACTAATGCCAGAGCAAGCTTCTCTAAGGTGGTGTAACGAGTCTCGATGTCTTTCAATAGATGACTCGAGACATAGATAGATTGCTGGATGCTCCCTTCTTGTCGCACCAAAACTGAGCTAAGAGCTCCCTCAGAAGCCGACAAATATAGCCATAGAGGTTCTCCTACTACAAGCTTGGATAGAACCGGAAGAGTTGTTAAGTAAGTTTTCAAATCGTTAAAAGCTTACTCACACTTCTCATCCCAGGTGAATTGAGTAACTTTATGTAATATTTTGAAGAATAAAAGGCTCTTCATAGTTGATTGTGATATGAACTGTGACAATGCAGTAATTCGTCCAACCAACCTCTGAACCTCTTTGGTGTTTCGCGGTAAAGCCATATTCTGCAAGGCTTGAACTTTCTTCAAGTTAGCTTCTATCCCTCTCTCGATGACTATATATATGAGGAAGCAATCACTTTTCACACCGAAAAGGCACTTGCTTGAATTTAATTTAAGGTAATATCTTCATGAGATGCTATATGTCTCCTCCATATCACTGATCAAGTTTTCAGCCTGAGTTGATTTAATCAATATGTCGTTTACATATACCTCGATGTTGCGACCTATTTAGTGCTTGAAGACCCGATCCATGAGTCATTGATAAGTAGTTCTTATATTGTTTAACCCAAAAGGCATAATCGTGTAACAAAAAGTTCTGTCAGAGGTAACGAAACTAACCTTGATCCTTCTTAGCCAAAAAGATTTGATGATATCCTTGATACACATCTAGTATACATATGAGCTCGCATCCTGAAATCGATTCTACCAGCTGATCGATTCTGGGGAGCGAATAACAGTTCTTGGGGCAACCTTATTGAGATCCCAGAAGTCGATGCAGACTCATCATTTGCCTCCTGACTTGGGTACCAATATTATATTCGCTAGCTATATTGGAAATTAAACTTCTTGGATATGCCCAACCTTGAGGAGCTTGGTGATTTCACTACGAATTACCTTATTTTGCTCGGATACGAAGTATTGTTTTTTTTGTTGAACGGGTCGAGACTTTGAAAGGATGTTGAGCTAATGTTCCATTATAGTGGATGTCATACCTATGACTTCGTGAGAAGATGAGGTAAAAGCATCATTGTTTCGAATGAGGCAAGCGATCAACCCTGCCTAAAGCCCTGGCGCCAAGTCGAGTGTGATTTAAGTAGTTCTTATATTTTTTAACCCAAAAGGCATAATCGTGTAACAAAAAGTTCTGTCAGAGATGACGAAATTAACCTTAAACTTTCTTAGCCAAAAGGATTTGATGATATCCTTGATACACATCTAGTATACATATGAGCTCGCATCTTGAAGTCGAGTCTACTAGCTGATCGATTCTGGGGAGCGGATAACAGTTCTTGGGGCAGCCTTGTTGAGATCTCAGAAGTCGATGCAGACTCATCATTTGCCTCCTAACTTGGGTACCAATACTATATTCGCTAGCCATATTAGAAATTGAACTTCTCGGATATGCCCGACCTCGAGGAGCTTGGTGATTTCACTATGAATTACCTTATCTTGCTCGGATCCGAAATGTCATTTTTTTTGTCGAACAGGTCGAGACTTTGAAAGAATGTTGAGCCGATGTTCCATTATGGTGGATGCCATACCTGTGACTTCGTGAGAAGACCAGGTAAAAGCATCATTGTTTCGAATGAGGCAAGCGATCAACTCTGCCTAAAGCCCTGGCGCCAAGTCGGGTGCAATTTAAGTGACTCTGTCAGACTAGCCAGGTACGATTTGTGTTTCTTCTTTCTTGTGTGACAGTTGCTAGATGAGCACTTCTTGTAAAGAGTGTACCTTGTCCCGTGAAGTTTTCCATATCTTCTAAGATTTGTACGAACTATCACGGTATAATCTTTTCTAGAGATCGTCTGATCTCCACTAATTGAACTTATCTAATTGACTATTGGGAACTTTAGCTTTTGATTAAAAGTAAAGATTATTGCTCGGAATGAACTGAATGTTGGTCTTTCAAGAATGACATTGTAGGAGAAAGGAGCGTCCACTACTGTAAAAATGATGCTCCGAGTTCGCTTTAAGAGCTCTTGGCCTAAAGAGAGGAGGAGCTTGATTAGCCCAACGGTTGTATTTCATGTCCGGTGAATCTGAATAGAATTGTTGGCATGGACCTTAACTCTTTTCGGTCGATTTGCAATTGATCAAAAACCTCTCTGAATAATACGTTAACGAATCTACCTGTATCAACGAACACTCTGGCCATAGCGTAATTAACTATCATCGCACGAATTACCAAGGCGTCTTCGTGAGGAGTAGAGACTCTTTCCAAATCTTGCGGTCCAAAGCTAATGATGGGCCCTTTCTCTCAACCCCTTTCGGTGACTATACTATAACTTTTCAGCTTTTGTTTATAGGCATTCTGTGCTTGATTGGAGTCTCCGTCGGTAGGACCACCCGAGATAATATCGATGGTACTGTGATGGGGCATGTTGCCTTCGCGGTTTCTTTCCTAGTTTGGATGATTTTCTTGTCGATCATTATAGGGATCATGACGACGATGAAGAGAACATTGTCATGGTGGTTCTGCCTCTTAGCGTTAGATAGGACTAGATCAGTGTTGATACGACCGGCTTCCTGAGTAGAGCTGTCAAACAGACCAACCCATGGCAGGATGAGGCAACCCATCAGAAACCCATCATATGACAGGACGGGATGGGTCGGTCCACCAACTTAGCGGGTTGGGAAATCTTCAATCCAACCTAACTCAAGACGGATTGTGGGTTAGGCGGACCAATCCACGAGCCTATCAAAAAATAAAAAAATATAAAAAATATAAAAAAAATTAAGTTTGGATTATAATTTAAATTGGTTAAATTGAAATTTTTAAACTTAAATTGCAATTTAAATGGATCAAGTCCGCTAGTTCATTGAGTTTTCTATTTTAATTTTAAATTTTTTAAAATTTCAATCTAGCTTGCCTAAATTATTTGGCGGGGCAGGCCAACCCGATGAGCCTAACCCAAATTGACGATTATATTCTTGAGTCCTCGCATCGAGAAACTTGAGGGAGAGGCATCTGACCACTAGAGGTGAGGTCAACGTTCCTTGCCATCATTCTTTTATAACTTGGCTGACTTCTTGAGCTAGTTGTAGACATCCCTGAGTGTCGTGATTATATGACTGATGATATGTACAGAATCGAGCTAGCTCCTCTAGAAGAATCTGACTTGATATTTCTACAGGAGTAGGAGTTGAGGCTATAACTTATATTGTCTGTCCTTCTCGACGAGTGGGAATAAAAATAAGGAGTTGTGGTGTGATCTTACTCGTTGGCGGAGGTTGAAAAGACTTCTTATCCGATCGAGGGGCGACTGAGGTATCATTCCTATGAGCGAGCTGAGTTTCTTCTAAATGTATGTACTTCTCAGCCCGCTCTAGCAATTTTGCATAATTTACTGGGGGGTTTCACTAAGGATCTAAAGAACTCTCCATCACCAGATCTTGGGAAAAGACGTTAGTTAGTACCTCTGAAGGAATAGAGGGGGCATCCCAAATGACTCAGTCGAATCACTGAATGTATTCTCAGAGATTTTCCCGAGGCTTCTGCTTCAGGATAAACAAATTTAGAAGCGTCTTCTTATATCTCTTGCTACTGGCAAATTGATACAGGAACACAACTTTGAAATCCACGAAGGAGTGGATGGAAGAGGTATGAAGGCGATTGAACTACCGTTGGATGGAGCTTGATAATGTGGTTAAAAAGACTCGGCATTTAATCCTATCGGGGTATTGGTGCAATAAAGCAGCATTTTCAAAGTGACATAGATGATTTTCTGGATTTGACAATCCTGTGTACTCCCCTAATTATGATTGCCAAAAATACTGAGATAATTCTTATTCGAGATCTTTTCTAAAAAAGATGTTCCTCGTATGTTTACCTCATTAGCGGCTACTGTCCTGCTTTTGTAATCATGAGGGGACATCGCTGCTTGAAATTCATGTGAATCTTCATCAAGAAGGGTTGTCTTTTCGTTAAGAGAGTCATAATTGGTATGCCCCCCACTAATGGTGGTGGTACCCTGCCAGAAGGAAAGGGTTCACTCTGTGAGAGAGAAGGAGCTCCTAGAGGTGAGGACTGTAATAGCAAGTGTTGTTCTAGCATCTTTAACATCACTTGGGATACTAGTTCATTAATCTTCTCTGGCATAATGGCTATTACTTTGCCACAACTTTTTCCCAACGGAACCGTAATTGTCATTAGTTCTTTTGGTGGTAACCATTACAACGTCTTGGCTTAGAGTTCCCATAGATGAGGTCAATTTGTTCTGGTTAAATACTATGGATGATTAAACCACCGGTCAATGAACGGGCTGACGTGCACGCTCTCCAGAGATAGTTGCTGGAAGGGATGAAGAGACCTAAAAAGCACTCCAAAAGAGGATTAGAATGACACCGGAAATGGATCCTGGCAAGCCACTTCGACGCTCAAGTTAATTTTTTTGAGAGGAAAGAGATTAAGGGCTTGGAAAAAATAGGATTTTGTGTATGCGTACTTGTGCCCTGGGTAGGGGCAACCTTTTATAGAGTTATCAATGTGTCAATCTTCGAATCAGCATATGTTTCAGATTTGTTCCGAAATATATTCTATCGTTTATGGTATACTCTGATATATACGCTCCTGTTGTCCATGTTTTCCGAGATATTTTTCTTATTTTTCAAGAGAAACAATCTTAGGGTTTCATAATCTCATAGGCGAACTAACCTTATGGGCTCAACCTAAGTCAAAAGGATATTCAAGACCCTAGGCTGAGATGAGATCCATACGTGAGGCCGAACCGAGGTCGAGACCTGAGACCAAGTAGAGGTCGAGGTCGGGACCCAAGACCGAGCAGAGGTCGAGGTTGAGACTAGAGACTGAGCAGAGGTCGAGACTCAAAGCTCGAGGTCGAAATAAGGTCGGCCCATGAGGCCAAGATGAGGTCAGCCCTGACCTGAGACTTGAGGCCGAGATGAGGTCGGCCCGTGAAGCCGAATTGAGGTCGAGACCCAAGATCAAGCAGAGGTCGAGATTGGGATCTGAGATTGAACAAAGGTTGAGGTCGAGACTCGAGGCTTGAGGCCAAGATGAGGTCGGTCCGTGAGGCCGAGCATAGGTCAAGATCGGGACCAAGGCCGAGGTCGAAGTCGCCGTCGGAGGTGAGGTTGTTAGCTTGCTATCCTTGAAATAACCCCACACTCATTCCGAATCTCGTAGGCCACATAGTAGTTGTAGGTTTCTGCCATATCAAATTAGTTACCTGTTGACCCGATTCAATTAGCTCGACCCATAACTAACTCATCTCTAGATGAGCCGATTAAAAGTCAGGCCCCAAGTGAGCCGGCTAATCAATGTTTTGAATCGTCGGTTCAATTATTGGTTCACTGATATTTAATCGGATCTAAAAAATTTCTCCATACCCTCTTCCATTTGGGTCGGATATCGGATCCTCCATCGGGTTTGGAGGAAATTACTATCCTATTTTATATATACAAGAGTGGAGGCATAGTAGACTACTGAATGCTTATATTCTTGCTCTTAAATTCTCCTTGCACTAAGCTCTTATTGTGCTACATTTCCTTCTCTTCTTGTGCTTTAAATTCTCATACTTGTAAGAAGAGAGTGCAAAGGCTTATATAAGGTTTCTCCACTTCCAAAAGAATTCCGAGAAGGAAAATAATTAGAGGGCTTCAAGGAACGATCCACCTTACAGATCATAATTGTAGAGTAGTGGTCCTTGAAGAATGACCGAACTGTTGGGATTACAATCAAAATCCCACATTGGAAATACATAGAGAAAATCATCAATTTATAAAATGAAATATATTTCCATTAGAATTAGACCTTTTAGATAAAACACAAAAACAAAATCACGAGGGCTTAAGCCTAAATTAGATAATATAATACCATTGTGGAGATATGTTGATTCCATTGGTCTAACAATTAATATAAGAGATATGGTCTTTATGGAGTCATGTGGGGAACTAAAGAAAAAACGTAGGGGAAGCACGGACAATGGGGATAATGGTAAGGGACTCCTGATGAAATCTATGATAAGCTCTCGAGGCAGGTGGTGTTCTAGGTAGTACACATAAGGCGTATATCCAAACACAATGGGAAGGAGGGACCTCGGTTAGAATATGATAGTCCTTCGTTTAAGGCGAGGATTGTTAGGATTACAATCAAAGTCCCACATTGGAAATATATGAAAAAGATCATGGGATTATAAGATGGAAAGATATCTTTATTGGTACAAAACTTAAACCATGAGGGCTTAGGCCCAAAGTAGATAATATCATATCATTGTAGAGATATGTTGATTCCATCAGTCCTAATAATTAATATCAGAGTTATAGTCTATGTGGAGCCATGTGAGGAATCTTAGGAAAAAAAATGAAAGAGATAAGGGAGACTCAGACCATGGGGATAATAGTAGGAGGACTCCTAGTAAAATCCATGATAAGCTCTTGAGACAGGTAAGTCCTAGTAGGTCAGTTGGATTGAATATTAGGTAGTTTTGATGGATCCAGAAGATCGGACATCGAGATGAGGAGGGCTTGGTGTGTCAAGAGATGGGACATTAAGCTGACTTCGATTGGAGTATAGTGGTCCTTCATTTGAAGAGAGGATTGTTAGGATTACAGTCAAAGTCCCACATTAGAAATATTTGGAGAAGATCATGAATTTATAAAATGAAAAATGAATTCATGGAACCAATATATCTCCACAATGGTATATATTGTTCACTTTGGGCTTATACCTTCATGGTTTTGTTTTTGGACTTTACCTAAAAGACCTCATTCCAATGAAGATATCTTCTCCATGTATTTCCAATGTGAGATTTTGATTATAATCCCAACAGTCCTTCCCTCATATGAAGGACCACCATACTTCAGTTGAGGTCAACTTGACATTTAATCTCTTAACCCACCAGACCCTCTTTGCCTCGATGTTCGGTCTTCTTAATCCGTCAAGACTGCCTAGTATCCGGTCTAATTGACCTACTAGGACTTATCTATCTCAAGAGTTTATCATAGATTTTATTGGGAACTCCCCTACCTTATCTCTATGGTCTGAACCTCCCCTACCTCCTCCATTTTTTTTCTTGAGGCTTCCACATGACTTTACATAGACCATGACTTTGATACTAATTATTAGGACTGATGGAATCAACATACCTTCACAATGATATAATATTGCCTACTTTGGCCTAAAACCTTATGGTTTTATTTTTTGACTTTACCCAAAAGATCTCATATCAATGGAAATATCTTTCCATCTTATAATTCCATAATATTTTCCATGTATTTCCAATGTGGAACTTTAATTGTAATCACAACATGAACCACATAAAAGAATTGTCTACTCTTGTTCCTTATTATTTTGTTTCATAATTATTGTGTTTTTGTTATTCCATTGCCCTACCATTTTGTAGAAAGAAAGCGATAAGCTATTCACCCCCTAGCTTTCTCAACAGTCCTAACAAAGAACACAATTCCTTTCATATTATACCCTATTCTAACAATAAATACATCCAAAAAAATATAAACCATTCATTAAAATATAATTGCGGTTGATTATTCTAATTTTATGTCAATACATATTTTATATATTGGTTTAATTTTCTAATATTTTTATTGCTATGCATGAAATTATAATATAATAAAAGATATGTATTTCTTTTCTTTATTACTTAATTATAGTTCAAGGATAAAAT
>JAOBBC010000017.1:5394041-5404053 GCA_025388495.1 Curcuma longa
ACTGTGGCCATTTTTATTTGTTTCTAATCTCTGAGTTCAGTGAGTAATAGATTTCTATTCCTTTCTGATCTGGACTGGTAGTGGTGATTTGGAATGTAACATGGAATGAAGGAAAAGGATGAGGACGGGCATGATGTGATGTGGTGTCGATACAGCAAAAGGATCTGTCCCTCAACTCAAAGAGAGGAGTATTGATGATTTTAATTTCTTGTGCTGTGCCGGCATGGGCTTCTTTACCGATGCCTAGTACCTTTTCTGCATTCTCTCGTCGCCAAGCTCCCCCGTCGCATATGCAGTGGATAGGAAAACTCACACGTGGTAAGGTCACGACAGGGTTCAAGTTTAGATGAGGTCAGAAGTAAAATTTAGATGAGGTCAAAGTCAAATTTAGCTAGATGTTAAAATGGTCATTCGACCTACTCAACCATTTACTCGATCTCTCTGACTCAACCACTTACTCTTTCAACTCAGTCATCCGACTATTTCCAAACTCGATCATTAGATTGCTTTTAGATTTGATCACTTAACTCGGGCACTTGACTGCTTCCAAAGTCGGTCATCCAATTATTTTCATACTGGAGTACTTGACTATTGCCAAATTCGGTCACTCGACCTCTCCAACTCGACCATCAGACTCTTCCAGACCCAACCACCCGACTATTTCTAGATTTAGTAATGATTCATAGCATGAAGAATGCTAACATGAATGCAGCATGACACTCACAACTGCATACAGTGGGTCCCACTGACATACAATGGGACCCACTGCCAATGTGAGTGTCATGCTGCATTCATGCTGACATTTTTTATGCTATGAATCATTACTCTTCTAGATTTGATCACTTGACCTCTTTAACTCAGCCACCCAATTGCTTCTAGATTTGGTCACTCTACTGCTTTGACTCGGCAACTCGGATCCTTTAGTTCAGCTGCCTTAGTTTAACTTGATCACTCCTGAAACAGAAATACACTTAGGTGGACAGCGATTGCGAATATTCTACTACACATGACATTAATGAATGGAGAAGTCGCCAACAACTATCTAATCTGATTCCATAGATGTTTTTCGTCAACCATGTGACATTCAATGAATGGAGAACCCATTAACGGCTATCGAATCTAGTTTCCTCGTGAGCTATAACATGGAAGATGCTTTTTTGACGGCTATATAAATCATAGAGAAGATACGTACAAAGGTCCGCAATCTGAGCTCACAAACCCTCTTCTTCTTCTCACAATACCCTACCACTACTAGACCACAGTGGGGAATCACGCCTGTTTCACCCAGTAGTGTATTCAGGGTTTTCGTTCAGGTTCAAATTCAAATAATTTTTTTTTAAAATTTAAAATTTTATATTTTACTTTACAATTACACATAATAATTTTTAAAAATTATATTTCACAAATATAATACATCAACACTTTCAAAATTAAATTATCAACACTAAAAAACTCAAAAATATTTTTAAAATATAAGCTGATATTTTTAAAATTTTCAAATATTAGTGTAAGTGGATTTTCATCCTCCAAAAATCTAAATGTCTAATTTAAGAAATTGAAGACAAATTTAAATTTGAAAATTTTGATTTTGACCTATGGTTATAATTGAAATAATGATGTATCGATCTCCAAAATTAATTTTTTCAATACCTATTTAAGAACATAACATAACTCGATTAATCAACTAAAGTTTAAAATTTTTAACCCTAAATATTTAAAAATTGAATCAATAATTAAAATATGAAATGGAGTCCACTCCCACTCGTTACACACCATAACTTTCAAAATAGGTATTGAAATCGAACCTAAATTTTATGATTTTTGATAATAAAAACTCATGATTACAGCAAGATATGTGTCATTTAGCTCCGCAAGAAAAGAAAACCGACAAGCTCATTTTAAATCATGATATTTACTCATAAAAATTGTATCAATAGATAATTTAGATAGAATTTTTTTTAAATATATGATCAATTTTAAATTTTGACGACGAACAATAATAAATGAATTGGTAGACTATTTTGATAGAAAAAATAAAAAGGGAAATGAATATAAATTATATATATTTTAATTTTAATTAATATTATTTTAAAAATATATATATTATATAGATAATATTAATTATTAAATAAAATATGAGACCTCGCTAGGCTACGCCAATGGTTTCATCGTCATGTACGATTCAACCTTTCCCTTAGCTAATTTTGGACCCAACAGAACGACCTTCATCGTGTCGACTGAGTAATTGGTTCGACATGGTTAATGAAAATGTAATTATTTTGTTCGACAAATTTTAGACCAAGTAGGAATGAGAACTATTTTTAAAAAAATTAATTTTAATGGTTCATGGTTGGTTGATATTATTTTAATCAAATGAAGAGTCAAATATAAAGCCTTTAAATTGCATCGTACATTTGAGTTAAATATAATGAGTTGAAATAAAACAATAGTAAAATCCATTTTTTCAATTATATTTTCCCATCTGAATTTTCAAGTTTAGGAATCAACGTGACGTCACGTTGGCATCTCCGATTAAAGTCTGAACCGGTCGGGTCTGACCAAACTCCATTGTTTGTATCCATGGCAGTGTTTCCTCTCTTGCATGGTTTATGCCAAATTATGACTCTTTAGTGTCTAACTTTTATTCTATGTTATTGTATCATTCTTGTTGCTATATGTGATCGTCTCTTATTTTTGATTCTAATTATATTATATTGAGGTGTTAATTAGTTCATAGCTGAAATTGCTAATTCTAATAATGAAAATCTTTTCTTGAAAGTTTGTTTGTCAAATCCATTTTTATCTCATGTCTGATACTTGTTTTTGGTGTTACCAAGGAATTTAGTGTATTCACCAGAATTTCTTCTCACTATGATTTGGGCTTTATCTATTGGAAGATTTGTTGTTCATCCGGCTGGTGAGAAATGATTTCTTTATCTTTGTTGCCTTTGCAGTCCATGATGTTGTGGTGCTAATTCATTTCTTAAGGTAATTTATTAAATTCATCCATTTTTCTGTTTGAGCAGGGTGAAAGCCAAGTCAGCGAGCAGGATTTCGCAAGGTAGAAGCTTCAACTCTTCTCTATCTATGCGTCGGGGAGACTATCATAGAGAACTACTGCGAGCACGTGATCTAGTCGAAGTTGGGTGTGATGCATATCTACCTGTAGTTAGAGAAAAGGGCGTTTGGTTTGGAAATTTTTTTCTATTTTCTGTTTTTCATTTTCTATTTTTGTTTTTTTTTATTTTCTGATCTAGTTTTTAGAAAACAGAAAATATATGATATACAATTTTCTATTTTCTAAAAAATAAAATTAAAAAATACATTTGGTTTATAAATATAAATTTGTTTTAAATTAAAAAAAATAAAATTATGGAATTATATTTATTAATTTAATGAATTATTTTATTAAAATAATTATTTTAATAAATTATTTTATTAAAATATATATAAATTTATTTTAAATTTTAAAAGATAAAATTAAAAAATTAAATTTATTATTTTAATAAATTATTTTATTAAAATCATTATTTTTAAAGAATTATTTTATTAAAATAAAATTTTCAAATTATATTTATTAATTTAATAAATTATTTTATTAAAATAATAGTGCGAGGAGGTGTACGGCACTGTAGCCGCCTTTTCTCATTTTCTATTTTTCAATCGCAGTTTTCATTCTCTATAGAAAATGATAAAATATCATTTTCTATTTTCTTAGAAAATGAGTTCTCATTTTCTAGAAAATGAGATTGGAAAACACAAAGCAAACAGTAAATTCTAAAATAAGAAAATAAAAATGGAAAATGACCAAACCAAACGCCCCCTTAAGTTTTTTTTCAAAAACTCATGTTTTTACAATCTACTATTATTTAGTTTTTCAAAATATTTTTAAAAGTTTATTTTTCATTTTTGAAAAACTTATTTTCAAATTTTGATTTCAAAGCAAAAGAAAAGAATGATTTATCCTTAGACTACAATTTTTCCCCTAGAAAGTATGTACCTATAGATCTAGGTTGAGTATCTCACAAAGCACACTAGCTAACTTGTATGTGATTGTGCAACTTAGAATGGTGTGAGATGCATAGGATTCTAGCCTGAGTCTCAGATGCTTATATCAATGCATCGAACCTAACTTAGGCTTTAAATAAAAATATTGAATCAAGTTAAGTGTCCCTAAGCATAAGCTAAATGGAATGATACACTTGAACTTGGCTGACTGGGTCAAGCTACTACTTCTTAGTAGTTAGTTAAAATCTAAGTTGGACACTCGCCCCTCATGTAATTTTTTTTTTGCCTAAGTATTTTATTTATTTATAATATACTTGGACTCAAACCCATTATTTATTTTGATTATGTCAAAGGGGGAGAGTAAGATGAGATTTCAAGTTCTTCAAGTTAAAATTTTTCAAAAAGTTTCTAAGTTCAATTCAAAAACATTTAAAGTTCCAATTTACTTTCACAAATCCAGAAATGTTTTTGAACTCATGTTTTCAAATTTAAATATTTTTTAAAAAAGTTTAAAATTATTTCAAAGATTATCAAAAGTAATTTTTAAAATATTTCTTAAGGACTTGAATGGTTTTGTATCAATCTGATCAAAACTAAACCATGTCAAGTTCAGGGGGAGTGAAAAAAAAAATTTTCAAACTTTGTTTGTTTTAAATAAATATGAATTCAAGGGGATGTAGGATCGTGATGCGCGCTAGAGGGGGGGTGAATAACGTGGTCATTGCATTTTTCTTTTGTTCGTTCTATCAGAAACATTAAACAGCGGATATTAGAAGAGAATACAGGGACATGCGGATTTTTTACTTGGTTCCTAACCCCCCAGGGTTAGTACATCCAAGGCTTATGTATGGGAGGCGTCCGTCCACTAATGGTCTCCTTTTTGAACATTCGTTAGAAGGCAGAGAAACCCACCTTACAGTCCAAATATAATAACAATAAATTGAAATAATAAGACTTAAAGAAAGTAACCAAACAATTGAAGTCGATCTGGAAGTCTTGAGCATCGCGCACACGTCCTGGATCTTCCCCGGTTGCAAAAGTCTGGCCCCGTTCACATTCAACAACACCACTAGTTAAAGAGGATGGCTTATAGTTGTTGTATTCTTGTTATTCATGTTTACCTCCTTTTATAGACTCTTCCAGTCACCTGGATTGCTTTTCCAAGCGACTTCACGCAGACCGCCGCCGATCCACTATCTTCACATCTGACTCGACACTTTTGGTCGACTAGATTCCTCTTTTCGATCGACTCCATGCTGACGCGGAGAATCTAGATGAGCTTCGACTTCAGTAGAGTTTATTTAAACCCAAGTCACCTGGATTCAACCTTTCGATCACCTGGAACATCCGGTCGGCTAGATTACGGATAAAGTCGCCTGGATCGAATTGACTCAGGTTTGACCTGAGTTGACCCCGGACTTAGTTCAGTTGCCTCTGTTTACTTCATTTATACTTTCTCCATCTTGCTTCTAGCTCCTGGTTCCTGTAAGACAAGCATACAAACATACAAGCAACCTAAACCTTACCCTGTGGGTCTAACTTCGAATTTTTATCGAAATATTAGGTTAGTCTGACGCCTACTATTTCCACACTAGGAATGGGCCCTTACCCAATTCACTCAGGAGATTTTGCCAACAAGTCCTCCAGACTTATTAGACTTACCGCTTAGCCATGATCCTCGGCCTCCAGGATTTGCTGCTAGGCTATCGGTCTACTTGACCAACCAGACTTTCACCAAGCCTCCGGTCCTTCTGACCCTACTCGCTTGGATTTTTGCCATGCTTCCCGATCCTCCTAATATTGCCTGGATTTGCACTTGGTGCACATGACCTTACTAAGACTTATGCCTGATCCTCTAAACCAAGACTTGCCTTTGCCTAGCCTATAACTAAAACTTTGTCATTACCTAGCATACAACTAGGACATTCCCTGCCTAGCTTCACTTACTAGGACTTCCTTTCCCAATCTTCCAGATCAGGACTTCCACTGCCTAGTCTAACAGACTAAGACTTCTCGCTAGTCATCTAGTCAAACTGACCTGACTAGACTTTACTCACATCCAAATATCAAGTCCTGTTTGGATCAACCCTTGGTCAAATTGATCAGACCTAGGTGTATTATCAAACATCGAAACTCTAGGGTCAGACTTAGTGCATCTTGCATTAACAATCTTCCTCTTTTTGATGTTAGATAATTTTTTAAGTTAATTTAGGTCAGGATTTAACAATCTGGGAGAAATCTAGATTTTTAACTTAAGTCCCTTCTTCCCCTTTTCACACATCAAAAAATATTGAGTAAGTTTAAGTTCATTTTGTGCCAACAATTAGAGTAATGTCTATGGTCACAACTTAGTCCTAGCAGTTCTTGAAAGACCATAGTAAATAATTTTGAAAATAGTTTTTCACAAAAAATTTTATAATATCTTGTCATAAGTTTTAGAAAACCTTTTCAAAAGCTTTTTAAAATAACATAGTATTTGAAAGATAACATAGTTTTACAATAAAATTCTTAAAATAAATATTGAAACAATTTCTTTTGAAAGAGTGTTTCCTGCATAATTTTTGAGATGATAAATTTTGAAAAGATTTTCAAAATAACTTAGTAAAAGAATTTTTAAATTTTTCAATGGGTTTTCAATATAGTTTTTAAAATAAGTTTTGAATCAATTTTTACTGTACTTAAAAAATTTTAAAAGTGTTTTGTAAAGGATGTTTCAAAATAGTTTTTCAAAAGTGTTTTCAAAATAGATACTTTTTGAAAAACTAATTATTATTCTTTTAAGTCAAAATCTCCCCCCTTAACCTAACACGTCCTAAGGGCTCTTTGTTAACCACAAAGTAATCTCCCTGTGTGTCTTAGAGTTTGACCCAAATCAAAAAAATAATAGATAATATTTTAAAATAATTTTCAAAGATTTTGAAATATTTTTTAAATATTTTAAATAATTTTGCTCTTATGATTTGGACCTCCCCCTAAATCGGACACTTTCTTAGGGCTCCTTGTTAACCATAAGGCAAACTCCCTAAGTGTCTTAGAGGTTAATCTAAACCAAATAGAATAAATAATTTATAATTATTAATTAAACTTTTAAGTTTGGACTCCTCCTAAATCTGACACTCCCTTAGGGCTCCTTGTTGACTATAAGGCAATATCCCTATGTGTCTTTGGGGTTGTTCCAAGTTAAAAGCACAATTTAGAAAATATTTTATAAAATAAGTGTTTTAAAAGGAATATTTTCAAAATATTAGAACTTTTTAATCTTAGTTTTAAGAGGCCTTTAAAAAATAAAGTCTTTCAAAAATAATCTCCCCCTCAACTAGACACTCTCTTAGGACATCCTTGTTATCCACGAGGATTTTCTGCCTATGTGTCTTAAGATTCTTGACTTAGTGTTGACCTAGAGGTTTGTATCTAAGTGTTGGTCAATCAATTTTTTAAAGATATAAAGTTTTGAAAAACTATATTATAGATACACACAGCAAGCATGAATTTCAAGTAAATATCAAATTTTCAAAAATAGTTTTTATGAAAATAGTTATAATAATTTTTGAAAAATTTTTTCAAAACTTTATATTTTAATTGTCCTTATCATATCACCCATTCTAAGTGTCTCAGTATATGACATACAAGGGTTATCCTATGGGTTTTGTGAGATGAGTTGTCTATTTTATCTTTATTAATTTTCCAGTTAAGTTCTAATGAGTGTTTGACCTTATGTTAGATTCAAGTTTAACCGTCAACCAATTAAGTTTATATTTCAAAAATCGGCTTTCAGGTCGTGGCGAGGCAAGGACCTTCTTGGTTATCGGAACAATGACCACTTTCTTAGACAAAGTCTTTTTATGAAATTATGACCTTAATCAATTTCTTGAGAAACCTTAATCTAGCTAGTCTAAGATGTGGCGAGGTAGCTTCAGTCGGTTCCACTTATCTAAGCAGACTAAGCAAGGTACTCCTTACCCCACTTAACTACCCAGACCAAGCTTCCTTAACGTATTATCATCTCGTCCCACCCTAGTACTATGTTGGCAAGTGTCAACCATTCATGTATCATTAACTAACCGTTCTAGATTAAGCGATAAATAAACATGATGACATCACATTTATATGCAATTAAAATAAGACATGCATGAACATGACAATTATGCATGAGTTAAACAATTTAAGTAACTTTTTTAATTTCTAATAATGTATCAAATTCTTGATTTGATACATTTTGTGTGGACCCGCGAATGTGTCAAACACACTTTGACACATTTTGAATTTTATTAACTTCTTATTTCATTTGGTAACATTTTAAGTTAGTTTCATAATTATAAGTATTTTATAATTAAGTTCATAGCTTTTAATATATTTTTTTATTAAGTTATGTTTAAATTTTAATTTTAATTTTAAATTTTGAATTTAAGTTTTAAATTTTGAATTTTAAATTTTAATTCTTTTATGTTTACATTTTTAATATGTTTAAGTTTAAATTATTAATTTATTTCAGTTTGAATTATTAATTTGTTTAAGTTTGACTTATTAATATGTTTAAATTAAATTATTTCATAATTAAATGAAACTTGATGATAATTATTTTAAATTTGAGTTTTTAAGATTAGATTTGACTTGTTAAAATTTAGATAATTAATTTCTAAAATTTTAGAATTTAATTTTAAATTTTTGAATTTAATTTCTTAGAATTATTTAATGTTTCATAATTAAAGGGTACACGATTATAATTAATTTTATTATTTAATTTTAAATTTTTAATATTTAAATTGAATAATTATTTTTAGAGTTTGAGAATTTATTATAAGAATTTTTAAGATTTAATTTTATATTTTTTGTAATTAAATTATTAGTTTTAGAATTTATCTTGATTGGTTTTAAATTTTTCTTATTATTAAGATTATTTTTAATATTTAATTTCTAATTACTAAGTAAATTTGAATTATTCAACTTATTTTGATTATTAGTAATTTTATCTTATTTGGATAAATTTTTATTAATTTTTAGATTTATTAAATTAATTAAAATTAAATTATTTTATTTATCATTATCTTGGTTAAATAAATTAAAGAACTGATTTAATTTTTTATTTATTTATATTAAATCTAGATTAATTAAATTTAAATTATTAATAATTAAATTGGTTAAATATGAATTAGTTAAATTATTATTTAATTCAAATTTTTTAATTAATTTATTAAAGTTAGATGAATTTTTATTATTGATAATGTCTAAGTTTGAATTTTTTTTAATTTATTTAATTTAGAATTGTTTAATAAATTTTAGATTTATTTGAATTTTTTAAATTTGATTTTTTTAAATTTCAATGGGTCAAATTATTTAAATTTTCTTAATTTAAATTATTCAAATTTAAATGTGCCAAATTATTTATGTTTTCTAGTTTATCTAGATTTGAATTTTTTAAATTATCTAAATTTGCTAAGTTATCCAAATTTAAAATTTTCAAATTATCTAAATTTGCTAAGTTATCTAAATTTAAAATTTTCAAATTATTTAAATTTGCTAAGTTATCCAAATTTGAATTTTTCAAATTATCTAAAATTTTTAACTTATCTAAATTTAAATTTTTTACATTATCTAAATTTTCAGGAAAAATAAATCTAGCATGTAACCTAGGGGTATTTTCATAAATATGTAAACTTGTCGGTATCACATCCTCTAATTCTAGTTTTTTCTCTACCGTCTTCCTCTCCGTGCACCGGTTCTTGTAGTGTCCGCGTTTTTTGCACTTGAAGCAATGGATGTGATCTTTGTTTCTCCGGGCTCCTGGCATCGATTGCTCCTTTGTCGCTGGTTGTGCCGTCCGATTCTTATGTGTAGGACACTAGTTTTTATAGTATCCTCTCTCCCTACACTTAAAACATATTATATGAAATTTAAAATGAACATTAAAAAATTTACCTCGCTTGATGTGTGTTCCGCAAGTGCACGGAATATCGCCAAGTAATAAAAAGATCGAATCCACAGGGATCGTGGAATTACTTACTAT